>CM043021.1:103448726-103543737 GCA_023690525.1 Holotrichia oblita
TACTTCCTTCATTATCATCGTCAACGTTTAAGTATGTAATTATTTTAAATGAAATATGTACTCTCGTGTACCGACTTACATAATTTTTGATGTCATCATTTCTATTGATGAATTATAAAGAATCGTAACAATCATATAAGTTACGACTTTTAAATATATATAGATAGGTATCCCAAATTATAATAGGGCTGGCAACTTAATATGTATTGGGACAGATTTAATACAATTTAAAATTCATCTCCTGTAAGTTATCGATTTTCTTCACAATCTTCTTCTAATTAATAATTGCGGTTTATTGAGATTTTCTTTTTCATGTAATTTTTACGTGTTCTCATTTATAGACATCATATCGATATCATTAATCCATCGAGTACGATATACCTATGTACATTGTACTACGAGTATGTACATATGTAGGTACATATGTATATGTATATGTGTATGATGAAGAGAGGAAGTGAAATTAATGTTTCCAAAGCTGAAAAATTCCAAATGTAATCGATGATGTAACGTCGACTTCCACGCAACCAACGGTCTTCGTACTTATTGTTCATTGTATTCAAATTCCGATGAGATTCCAATGGTAATTCGCAACTAAATAAATCGACGAAATATATACATACATATGTACATACATACATATTACACAATACAATATTCGATCGTTCCGATTCAATCACGTATACGATCTGGTATCTAAGATTCCTCGTCATCCCGTAAAATGGAAGACATCAAGGAAAATTATTTCTTCATGTTATAAATATGTAGGTATGTATATCTACATACATACATACATACATGCATACGTATGTAGATACATACATTCGTCAAGTTATTGCTAGTCTATTATTCTATGGCATCATCACGACATATTCCCCCATATGATCCTTTCGAATAGGAATCTGTCTGTGTGTGTGGGGTCCGATTCGTAAAGGTAAGGACTATGCAAAAACGATTTTTTCACGTGAACACGACGACTGACGTTCGCACGATCATGACTCAACTAAGATGGGTGATTCTTCATTTACCGCATGTCGCGTTCTCTATTTCGGATCGCCGAACGTTGCACGCGTAAATATAGAGTAACTTGCAGATCGATAGATACTTGTTTACTTAAGTTACTACGCAGTAAATATCTTGCATAAAGATGAAGAATCTACAATTTGGAAAAAAACAGAAGAAGACAAAAAGTGTAACGTGAGAGAAAACAAGCAGACGCGACACACAATCTGAGAACGGTTTGAAGAGAGGTCAATAGCGCCTGTTTAAAATCGCAATAAAAACTACATATTACATCGTCCATCTACATACATACCGTACATACATATTTACTACATACAGGATATAGTATATAGCCAGCGTGAATGTGGGGAGGATGGTAGATGTGTATTCATCTATAGTCAAGTCGTTATAGTCGATAAGTATTAGGCGTTTCATTTCGGTGTGTACGGACTAGTTGAAGAAAACTAATTGCCGCTGAGAGCTAATTAAGAAAGTTTACAAGTGGTGCACTAAGTGAGTGATGGGAAAGTCAACGATCGGATCGAAAACAACATCCAGAGATACATACGAGTATATATGTATGTATATACTGTATGTGTACCTACTTACATGCATTTATTGGATACTACACTGTATCTAAGGATACCACGTACGCATACATATTGCTATGCATATTGTACCAAAGTATTGTATTGTAATACATACAGTATGGAACAGCCAAATGGAATAAATTCGATAACAAATAAATGAATAAATACCAACTTTCTTATTTTAAATGGAAACCCCTACGTATTATTTATTTTTTGGGTTCTTCGGAAAATTCTAGACATAATTCATGTACAATGTCCCATACCTATCTTCAACTGTTTCGGAAATATTAAGTGTTTTCAGATTTATTACGAAAATTAACATTAAAAAAGAAAACTATTTTATTTCACAAATTCGCTACATTACACTAAAAACCTAATAAGTAATACTGATTATTTCTTAATAATGTAAAAAAAAAACAAAAAACATTAATGTCAATGTAGTAAATGTTGAAAATGCTCGCCGCGAACGTCTTGGCAACATGCTAATCTGGTATAGAAATGTCTTCTAACATTACTCAACATCTCAGGCGTGACTGATCTAATCGCAAGCGTGATTCGTCTTTTAAGTCATCTAAGTTGAGGGGTTTAGTTTTGTATACAACACTTTTGACATATCCCCACAAAAAGTAGTCTAATGGCGTCAGATCAGGAGATCGTGCTGGCCATTCTATCGATCCGCGCCTCCCTATCCACCGATTTGGAAGAATTTAGTTCAGGTACTGCTTGATTTGGAAATTTGGGCGGTGCTCCATCTTGCTGAAACCATACTGTATTGGCAGGAACTTGTGGGTTTGCTGGATTAGGATATAAGTTTGCAAAAGTTGGCACGACATTATTTTGGAGCAGTTCTAAATATTTATCTCCATTCAAGTTATCATCAATGAACGATGTGATTTCCAACAATTCCTGCCCAAACATTAACTTTTTCAGGATATTGCGGCGTATGTTCCTCTGTCATCCAGTGAGGATTCTCATTAGACCGCAATAGCGGCAATTTTGACGATTAACATGGCCGTGAAGTGTAAATGTGCTCTCATCAGAAAATAAAATATCTTCTAATTGGATCACATTGTTATCTAACATTGCCATCATCCGTTCACAAAAATACGTTCTCCTATCGAAATCGTCTTCCATGAGCTCCTGAGTTGGCATCATTTTATAGGAATGCATTTTACTTTCCTTTAATACTCGAAAAATTGATGTGTGGCTAATGTTGAACAGTGGGGCTGCTTTTTCACCAGAATTATGTGGGTTTTCTTGAAACTCAAGCATAATATCCAATTTTGTATCATCACTTACTGCATTGACAGCTACTGTTTTAATATGTCTTACATGACCAAGCTCGCAAAACTGTTTTTCTATTTTGTTAATTACTCCTTGGGATACAGGCGGCGAATTTGGAAATTTTTCGTGAAATAAGCGAGAAACTTCCATTTGTGTCCGTGTGTTATCTCCATAACCAATCATTTGTAGAATGGTTATTTTGTACATTTCTGTTAAATGAACCATTTTTCTGATATTATTACGTACCTACAGTTAACGAAATTCAAACGACAATAGCACTGACACTGATCACTACTGTCATGCAGGCAGACAACATGTTGCTAAGGCTAGAAGAGTTTTTACGAAAATAAACAAAACGGTCTTTGTATTTTCTTTAATGTCATATCAGTAAAAAGGAACGCAGCAATGGTTTTTGTTTACTTTATCAATATCAAGAGCTAAATGGGAAATAGATTTTTAGTGTAATGCAGCAATGCATTTGTGAAATAAAATAATTTTCTTTTTTTAATGTTAATTTTCGTAATAAATCTGAAAACAGTTAATATTTCCGAAACAGTTGAAGATAGGTATGGGACATTGTACATGAATTATGTCTAGAATTTTCCGAAGAACCCGAAAAATAAATAATATGCAGGGGTTTCCATTTAAAATAAGAAAGTTGATATTGGCCACTGTCACATGACACACCCTGTATAATTTTTTTTGTTTTTAATGCGCATTTAAGAATACAAATCGACGTGTCCAAGCGTTTTTCCCAATACACCCTCATTTATTTGTTATCGAATTTATTCCATTTGGCTGTTCCACACTGTATATTTATGTAGTAGGTATATTGTATTTTTTTTTCTTCGAATAGAGTGGAAAATAAATAAAACCGAACAAATACGAAGGAGTCATCGTAATATATATAGCTACAGGTACCAATACATACGTAAATGTAATGAGGCGAGATGAAACCTTATCGATCCCGCACAAACTAACTTTTACATCACGTCTTTGCATTTAAGTATTTTTTCTGTCGGCGGAAGAACGAATTTCGCCGTTAGCCATGACACGGAGGTAAGAATGAGAAATGTTATAATAACATACATACATACATACGTAATTGCGCTGAAACGTGTAAATAGAGCAGCGAAATTTAATCTGCATTACTTATATTACTAACTCCATTCGTCTTGATTTATTATTACGTAAATGATTAGGTACCTTTTTTCTTTTATACAATGGGATTGTATGTAAGTATGAAATAAAATTCATAAAGTCATAAAGTTGCCTATAATATTATACATATAGGTACATATGGTATGTACATACTTATACATATCTAAAATCACGAATTTAGTTTTTGAAAACAATTGAAAATTAAAATGCTACATGAATCTTAACCGAGCATATACAAATGTACATAGCAATGATCCATCTAAGTATATGGTATTGGAAACCGTGTAAAAAAAAGATACAAAAACGATATAATTGAAGATGCAAAGTTACAGTTGTAAGAATTTCCAATAAATTAGAATTAGATTATAATATAGAAGAAAAGTAAGCCATATATTAGTTCTGACAAAAGAAGATAAAAAAAGTTAAATACTGTATCGATCAAGTATGCGGAATAAAAAAATGATAATTGACCAATGAAATCATCAGAACAATCTAACTTCTTGTTATGTTTACTTTATATGTAGTTAATTTTTGCAGATATTACATTCAACACTTTATGTAGGAGAGAAAACTAAAATTCCCCGTATTATCTATTAATTGATAATGGAGCAAATTAGCCATGATTCAAATTCTTAAATTATCATCTTATTGGGTATATATACCTACATTATAACATACGTGTATGTATTATAGATATAATCTAGGTATAGTACTTGGACCTTGAACGGCAGTTTTAACCTAAATCAGAAAAAAATTCTTCCCGAGTAACGTCATTTTCCATTTAGGACGATTAGCGGAATAACTCGCGAAACCCAAGCATTTCCTCCTTAAACTGCGAATCGGATTTAGACGATGACGAACCGCGACTATTAAATTTATCTTTTCTAAAATTCAGCATCTTTAGTTCAACATTGACATAATAGTGGCGTACTGTCATGCCATCAGCTGATTCCCACGTTATCCAATTCGGAAAAGATAGATTCCGATCGTCGGGTGAGGTGCGAGATGTCCGCGCGGTGCATAAGACGGACGGGACGAGACGAGCGAGATATTTAAAAGTGAATTCGTTCGCTCAACAACGCCCATAACTCTTATATCGCAATGCAGTACATACATACATATAAATGTAGGTAACTCGCTTGGCGTGTAAGAGACGCGATTAGGTAACTGTCACGTTTAGAATTCCATCCAATTGAAGCATGTTACGAGGTGGGCGTCAAAATAAACCTTGAATTAGTGGTAATTGAGTCGCTGTCAGATGGCCGAACACGCTTTAATCATCTAATAAAAATGGAAAAGTGCAAATATGAACCGCAACTAATTAGTTACAACATGTGCGTATGTGTGTACGTGTAGATACACGCATACAGAGGCCGCCGCCTGTATATACTGTCGTCGCGCCGTTGCTTCGTACCCATCGCCACTTTTGAAGAGATTAAGTGCAGGGTGTGGGTGAACTGTCATCTCATTAGAACAGAAAAGAAGAGAATTATTACGAGGAGTTAGTATTTACGATTGTTCGTCGTCGAATGGTGACACACTGTTTACACCTAAATTCAAACGCACGATCAGATTTGAATCGTGTCGTTTATTTCCACGAACAGACTATATTATACTATAATAAATATATGCTAAGAACAATAATATACATGTAGTTAGCTTACATATTGATGTAATGATTAATTGTTTGTATTATTGTATGTACATACTACTATCGATTGTAAAAATGATTGTGGATATGAACGGTATCGGCTTCGATCATGATGTATTTCCTACGTTTCCTTCTATTTCGACGGCCGTCATTGGACGACGATGATGGTCCAGCTCGTTCCCCGTTCTCGGTTGAACGGCTAGCATCCTCGTTCTCGTCGAAACGTCGCGTATTACTCCTCGCCGCTACACCTACGTAATTCGATAAATTGTCGTCCGCATTTTGCGTGAAAGCAATTTGTTCCGTATGGCGAGCGCTTATCATGGCGACGGAATTGTAATTCTCAGGTTGAGTATTCGACGACTCGCATGTACCCTCGACTATCCCGCCGTTACCGCCAGAGTTCGCTACACTTCTCGAATCTTCGATATTGCTGACTGAAGCGGAATCCTCTCCTACATTCGGCACCGCAATGTTATCCTCATTGCACAGATTTAATTCGGAATTATCGAAATTCGCCGTGTCCATCAGATTATTCGGCTCGGACATTGTAGATTCCGTCGGCGGCGATTCCTTCTCCACGATTACCGTATGTTCGTCCGTTCGCTCGACGATTGGCGACAGAGACGGACTAGCACAAGACTGATTTTGATGGTAAGTCGCCGCCAACAAGATCGGGATCCTATTGCACTCCAACGCCGGCAGATCTCTCATCTTCATACATTTCGGTCCCGGTTTGACGACGTTGATGTAACGCGACATACTTCTTCGTCTGTTACTTAGGACGGGCGTCCCGGCGGTTTCCGTTTCTCTATCGACGGAAACATTGTCCAACGTGGAGTTCGCCCGTTCGTTATTTGTAATCGGCTTCGCGAAATGATCGTAATTCTGAGGTAGACGCGACAAGACTTCCGGCCGCCGTAGTTTAGACATCAGTGATTCCAAATCGTCTCCGGAAGAGTTGCCATCTGGGCCGTTTTTCCCCTGCTCGTTGTTATCACTACAGTTTATTTTATCCTTCGGCGAATCTCGTCGATTATCGTTAGTTTTCAAACGTCTGTATATCTCTTTGGGAGGTACACGTTTAATTAGCACTAGCAATTCATCACTTTTGATTATTCGCGGTGATGTTTGCGTCGCATTCGTTGTATACTTCAATTTCTCTGTACGACCTCCGTCCTTGACGGACTGTCTGTGATCGTTCGCTGCTTTCTTACGTCTTGCAGGCATTTAACTTTGTACGCGTCACACTAACATTGACAAGTAAGACAGATCTCTATGACATAATTAATTATAATAATATAATATGTAATACACATTCTTCAATGTAATGGTATATAATGATGGCTGTGTTTATTCATTATTTCGTAAATCATTCGGGTGAATCACAGCCATTATAGCAGAGTATATATAAGACTTTGGTTTCTCATTCATTTCCTGAAAAGAATTCTGCGTAAGAGAAATGTCAACAAATATTTTGATTGACGTTTCAATGATAGGGGAGAGTAAAACAAAATGACATATGTAGTTCTAAAAATCGCATGTAAATATTTACTCCGCATTATATAAAACATTAAGCTTCAGGTTTTTCATATGATTTATTTCTTTGACAACAAAACTAGATAGTTCAAACGAGAAGAAAACTCTATATTTGCGCAACAAAAGTTTTATAAAAGAGAAGGATACACAGTATGTCGTTTTGCCTAATCTTGGCACGTCTAACAAGAGAACTGCTTGATCCTTTTAGATACTCCGGCACACTCAGCATGTGCCCATTGATGACATTGCTGGCACTGAATCCATTGCTCTTGGTGTCTGAATTGGCTGAATAATTCGTTGCAATACAAACAACCAACATTAGTGATTATTAGCAGTTACAAACTGCTACCGCTACATTTCGTTAGCAGTTTAAAAAAGCTGCTACTTTTTGCAGCAGTTTTTCCTATAGCTACAACGGGGTAGAAACATATGATATCTATAGAGCTGCTACATCAGAAATATTTACATCGGAAAACTGCTACAAAAAGTAGCAGATTCTTTTAATATTCGTTAGCTACAAACTTTCGGTATTCGCATTTGCAAAATAGCAGTTTGTTTCGTAGCAACCCATCACTAACCAACATCAGAATCACTATCGTCATTATCGATTGTTGGTTCAATATCAGGAAATTCTACATGAATACGTCGCTTAGCGGTTGTCCTTTTGCGTTTACTTTGTTGGTTCTCTTTTTTTGCAGCTTCGTTTGTTTTTAATTCATTTAAAAACTGACTCTCAGTAAGAACACTTTGAGACTTATCTGTTTTTCTTCCTGCGACGTAATAATGATGAAGATGATGTACTAGCTACGGGAATCGGAGCCAATTCGTTTAGTAATGCAGACACATTACTTTCCTGATTTCTCTTACCACTTGTTGACTGCTGGTCGTTTATTGTATCATCTTCACGAATATCAGTAGCAGCGCTGGGTAGATACAAATGGTCAAGGAATATATTGGGATTTAATGGAGAGATACCGGTCGCTTTAAATCCACTAAGTGCTATTCCGACGGTCGCAGTTTTATTGTAGGCTCTTGTAAATAATGAAGCTATTTGGTATATTGACACAGTTCTCCCTGGATGTGTCTTCAACCATGTCGTGACTTCTTGGTCATAATAAGTTGTTAGAGGTCCAAAAAATGCGACATCTAGAGGCTGGAGTCGATGTGTGCAATGTGCTGGGAGACGAAAGAGTATGACGTGATTTTTCTTTGCTCCTTCTCAAGAGCCTCCAGAGTTTTGTGGCTTGCATGGCCATCTAAAATTAATAACGCTTTATTTTCAGCTGTAGGTCTTGCAAACTTCACAAAGTGTTTAATCCATTTAAAGAAGAGGTACCAATTGGAGCACCATCATACAAAGCTTGATTTAATTTCTTTCTCGGAAAAATCAACGCTGGTGGAATAAATGATTCAGAACTGCTCATACACACCACACCTGTCGTATGAATACCCCTTTCTGCAGAAGCGATTGCGCCAACTTGCTTTTTGTCTTTCTTGGCAATTACCTTCTGCGTTTTTTGTACGGTTGTTATTTTAGTCTCATCCATATTATAAATCGTGAGCTCTTCACTGGACATTGCTTTAGACGTTCCAGTGTGACACATTTAAGTATACATATAGTAGTGAAGGTGATTTAATAACAATTAAGCGCTATGGAGGATGGAAATCCTCAGCAGTGGCGGAACGTTACATTGATAATTCCACCATGAAAAAAGTTGAGGTTGCTCAAATACTGTCTAGTGTACCTAATACATCCAGTAAAATCATTCACAATCTATCGACTTCTGATACAATTGGCAGTGATGTGTCAGACAATATGAATCAACAGAAGAATTTACACAAAACATAGTGTGTTCACAAAATCTGCCTGGAATCTCTATTAATGCACACGAATCTTCTAGTGTTACAGTAAGCGTTTATAACAGTTGTAGGTAGGTAGAATACTATTCGACGACATTGAAAGTATATAAATTTCAATAGAAACATCGGAAAATTTATCATCCTACTTATATTGCTAATTGGCGTACCTAAATAAAATGTTCGTAACTGTTTTTTATGCGCTGTACAACTTCCCTACATTATTTGTTTGTTAGATTAAAGGCTCATATTTTGACAATTACATATGATTTTACTTTATGCAACCAAAACGGGTGTCGTAAAGTGAACTTTATAACACCGAAATAGAAAAAGTAAATTATCGTACGACATTCTTGATTGCTATGCAATGTGTACCAATAATACAACGTGTGTATGCATGTATGTATGTAGGTACTTACATAAGTAAATGTTATTGTATCATCGGTTGCCAACAATGTGAAGGATACGATTGGGTATTAGGACGTAGATTCTAGTTTTTATTATTTACGGGACGCGGTTTTGACATTATTCTTCAAGATTCACTCGAAATTCGAACGGACTTTTTAAAATTACGAAAAATTTATGCACGAGTTAAGTCACCTTCTAAAATATTCATTTGCGGTTGTATGAGTGTAGCAAAATGGAGAGGTATGGCTCAAAAATGATAATATACATATATGTATATTGCACACATGTATGCATATGTATATTGTATATATATATTATGTACATATATGTATGTACCAACAAAAAAATCGAGACAGACAAGTTTGACCCACTTTCGGCAATCAAATTATGTTATTTCCCGGTACTTGGCGTGATAGTGCAAAATTACGAGTCGTATAACAGAATGATCGTTCTGAATGCAAGATGCAATTTTTGAATATAAATTATTATATGTACTTAGGTGGGCTTAAAAATTATAAATGGTCTATATACCTATTACATATGTATATATACATATGTTGTACATATATTTTTATCTAAAATCATAGTACACCGCGTACTGTTAGTAGACGTTACATCATTCTGTATTCTCTTTGTGATTGTACATACATATGTACATTACCTAGAATAATGGCGCGGTTAGAAATATATTCGTATACCACCATGTCGCGATGATAATCCTTTCGATGCCGCTGCTCTTTCGTGTAACATCAAGCTAAACGTACGGGCTGGGTACACACCGTACACTACAATACAACATACAACGCATCGGTAATTAATTCCGAATTAATTAATTATAATTAACTTCAATAGCACGTGCTGTCTACTTGGCTTTTATTATTATTTACTGTGTGTTATCTTTCAATTCGTGAAATATTTCTACTTGTAGGTCAATAAAATAATAATTAATTAAATACTAGTTCATTCCAGAACATATAATAATATATTATGTTTTCGTTAAAAAGACTTCTTCAGTGGAAGAAATTGATATTTAATGTGTGTCAAAATACTAATAATATAAATGGCCATTGCCTGTCAACAAAAATATCAAAAAAAAACAAAGGATTTTAATTACATTCGCAAATAATAATGAAGGATATACCTATTGGTTTAGTACAACTACAAAAATTAAAATGATTTGAATTATTCGTATATCAATCTCTTTTTTGCCAAGCTCTAACAATTCTGTTCAAGGACTAGGGAAAAACATGGCAAAATACCTAGTCAAGAGCTTAAAATTAATAAAATTCAGGCGTGATTAAATTATCGATAACAGTTCTAAAATTTACCGCGTTTCTTCTTCTTTTTTAATGTATATCATTTTGTAAATTAATCTTTTTTTTTTTAATTATATTCCTTTTTAACATTTTAGTGTTTTGAAAATCTAAATTATGTCGTCTATCTTTAGAGTACTCATCTAAAGCAGTTTCAGCGGTGACGTTATGTGTAACAGTGTATTGGTGATTGATTATAAATTCGTTTCTTTAAATATTGTTTGGTTTGTCCGATATAACATTTGTTACAATCTTTGCAATCTAATTTATAAACGACATTAATTTGATTGGATTGCACCAGCCAGTGCAATCCAAGAAGACGTCTGGTGGAGTAAGCAGAAGATCCACCCAGTTGTACATACATATTTCTGTTTGTCTGTATCGTATATTTATTATTATTTATGATGAGTACGATAGTTCGCGTCGCGTTCCTTGTAAATAATAAAATAATGAATATTTATTAATCGATTAAAACCACGCGACGGGCGTATGTACACTACCGTCCATAATTATTTGCCCACCCTAAATAAAACGTAGTTTTGAGTGAAACACCAATACAAAAAATGAAACTATTTATTCTAATGGTTAAATACGTATAAATATGAAAAATAAAAGCAAAATTCTGAATAAAAAATATAAAAAAACAAGGAATATAATTAAACATTACGCTCGTCTATGTAACCTCCTTTCTTCCGAATAATTTCTTGACATAATCTGGGCATTCTGTTAATTAGTCTGGACAATGTTAAAGGGTCTATGTGTCTCCACGCTGCTTGTAGTTGGTCCCACAATACTGTTACAGATGTTGAAGCCGATTGTCGAACTTGTCGATCGAGATGATCCCATAAAAGCTCGATGGGGTTGATGTCTGGGCTCTGTGCGGGCCATTTCATAATTGTGAGTCTCCCATCAATTTCCATTTGGTTAAGGTAATCACGGCATAATTTCGAGGTGTGTTTCGGATCATTATCCTGCTGAAACATGAAGTTTTCACCGATTATGCGTGTTCCCGATGGAATGGCGTGCTCCTCCAAAATTTGCCGATAGCGCTCTTTCTTTAAAATCCCTTCGATTCGCACAAAATCCCCTACCGTAGTCCCGGCGAAACACCCCCAAATCATGACCGAACCTCCCCCATGTTTAACTGTAGGCACTACGCAGGGCTCAGCTAATCGTTCTCCAGCTGATCTCTGAACAAATACCCTTCTTCTCAAACAAAAACTTCAAATTTTGACTCATCGGTCCACAACACATTTTTCCATTGTTCGATGGTCTAATCTTTATGTTGTCGTGCCCAATTCAACCGTTTTGTTTTATTTTGTTTCCGTAACAAGGGTTTTTTAACAGCAATTCTTCCGTGTAAACCCGCTTTCTTTAAGCGTCTCTTAACGGTGGTCAGACTAATTGCTCTCTGGCGATTGACGTTCGCTTCGGCGGTAATTTCCGGCGCTGTTTTGCGGCGATTTCTTCGACTTATTAAAACGATGTTACGATCTTCTGCCGGCGGGGTTGTAATTTTAGGACGTCCGGACCGTTTTTTGTTTAAAATACTACCGCTACTTTTAATTTTTTTAATATTGTAATCTACTGTTCTCCGCGATACTTGAAGTAGTTTCGCAATCTCGCGATTACATACTTTTACCGGTTTTATGATAACTTAATATCAGAGCACGGGTCTCTGTCGATCACTCTTTTGTTTTCGGTATAATTTCAAGTTTACAGCTCATTATTCCAGGAGAATAAGGGAATTTCTGCAACGAAAAGTTGGAAATAGATGGATTGGTCGTGGGAGACCTATACCATGGCCAGCTCGTAGTCCCGACCTTAATCTCCTCGATTTTTCATTTCGGGGATTTATGAAATGTGAAGTGTATTTCGCAGAAATAAATACTGAAGATCAGTTATGGAACAGAATTGTGGAGTCTGATGATAGATTTCGTTTCAAATATGCCGTCAGTCGTTAACAGGAAGACTGGAAATGTGTATTCAGGGACAAGGTCGCCAATTTGAACACCTTATGTAGAACTAATATGTATCTTATATTTTTTTAATGTTGTTTTGTTTAATAAAAGCCTCTTAACTTCAACAGCTTCTAACTTGAAAATAGAAAGCAATCGGACATGTGTGTATAGGAACTTTTTTTGTTATTTCTTTGTGCTTTATCACATGTTGCTATGCATTGTAGTTTTTTCTATGTCACCCTGACATATAGGTACTTTACAAATACCTAAACAATAACGCATAAAGGATATTTACATGCATGTATATGTTTGTATGTATGTATTTACTTACATACACATACATACAATATAATTATGTAAGTATTAATATGAATAGCTACGCACACGTTTTACATACTTTAAAAGAGCTTATACGATCATACTTGTGTGCGTAAGTACGAGCATTTCCTCGTTCGTTAGCTACCGTTACATTTTATCCTGCTTATTGGCGCTTTCCGAAAAAGGGCCGACCGACGCTGACATTTCGACGTGTCACGTCGATCAACGTAACGCTCGCGTTTATCGCCGACGAGAAGTATGTAGGTACTTACATACATGCATGCATATATACATATATGTATGTATGTATGTGCGCGTTAATACGTATACGTACGAAAAAGCGGACGGGACGGTTTTATCGTGATCCGACATGATCGGAACCATGCATCGCCCACGCTACGCTGCAACGGGTGATATCCGCGAGACGTATCTCACGAGAGTACCTACATATAAAAGAAAATCAAATATACGAACGCAATAAGACGAAACGACGATAACGACCGATATCGCGCGTATATAATTACGTTTAAAACGTCGGAACAAACGCGATTCGTTCAAATGTTCTCACGCATATCATCATTTTTGTGCGAAATCTTTTCCTAAAGTTCAAAGTTGATCGCAGCTCATCGATCAACTTTACTCAATCAACCGTTGTCATTGCACACAAATATATTAATGTAGGTTAGTGCTGCACAAACAGAGATGTTCAACAATATTCCTCAATAATTATAATATTGGATTCCAACAAAACTGAAAGTCATTCCTACTTTTTCTTGATCGACGGAACTGATTCGGAGAATTCATGTTTATTCGCATTAAAAGACCGTTACATGTATTAATTGTGCCAATAGTTTTGCTTAAATACCTATAGGTATCTATATGTGCATAGCTCCGTTTTAAGATCCATAATCTGACTTATCAACGTTGCGATTTTCCTTTTTTCTCCTATTCCTACATCCCAACATAAGCGAATAATCAACACTAGAAATGGCACCTTCGAAACTGAAAATGTACAACAGCCTTGAATCATGCGAACAAATTTCACATTCGATTCTCTCTTGATAAACTGGATATTTTCAATGGTATCGATCAGTAAAATTAACCGATGACATCGATATTGATTCTATTATCCGTGAACGTTTAATTTAATTCTTTACTTAAAAAAAACATACACGATAGTGTATATATTAATTTAAAAAAATCATTATTAAACAACACGATCGGATATTCTTATATATATATGTATATAAAAAAATAAACCGTTTCTGTCCGCAGGATCAAGAATATCAGGTTTCTTATCTCCTGAAATAATAAAGACTTAATAACGATTTTTATTTCGTCGACTAGTAACGCATTCCTGTTTAAATTCGCAGCAGTTGAACGAATATGCATCCTAACCAACTATGTAGTTGCCGTCTGACATTCTTTAACCGGCGGCGCGACGTTCGCCGCAAGTCTTCCTATCTCGCAATCTCTTTATTAACGCTGTCAATCAATTACATTTTTATAGAAAAAAAATATGTTTCAACCTTCCGACTTATCGCAGCGAATGTTAAAATGATGTACATAAATGTATACGGATAAGGTATATTATACTCGTAATCATTATAGGTGGAATACGAGGATAGAGATAACGTCATAATGAACACATGCGTGTCATTTATCAAATTTATAACCACATACCATATGACAGCTATCAAAGTTTGAACCAAATACATTGCGTTATTTGATTATTCACCAGTTAGGTTATAAGTAGACAATAAACGAGTTTGCTTATTTTACGAATATGTATTGATAAAAGCGAATTCCATGCTATTAAACACCTTCATGTTGACGGAGGAAAACAAAAACCAAAAGAGATCTCAAAACAGAATTAAGTAGATCGTGCAAAAGTGGTCTCATTAGCTAACAGAATAATGACCATTATCTTTTGGCATGTTTGTCGTATTATCTTTGTGGATGATCACGTCCAAAACGCGAAACCAGTCGCAGGGAAGTACCTACATATCTACTAATCGCCGCGATTAGACTATAGTGAAAGAAAAACGGTAAAACGACCAAAATTTCTTGGCGCTCCAAGATTTTCATCAAGTTAAAAAGTAATTGCAGAAACGAACGATTATTATGGCGCATTTGATTCGTTTCTGCTATTGTAGTAAGTAATGGGATATAGCTATTTGAATATCGTTTCAACAAATGTATATAGAGTTATATAAAAGGAGCCTATATCGAAAATTAAAATTAAAAACTCTATGTTAATCACCTCATTGTTCAGAGCACGCTGTTCATGTGAACTAACTTATACATGTACCTATGTATACATACTACATATTATGTACATGTATGCGTGTTCCGTATGTATGCATGAATAAAAAGTATATTTAAATTTATGCGAGTTATATTTGTAATTGTTTAAGATTACAATTTTGAAAATTGGGTCATAATTAACCGTGAAGCAATATCGTTTAAAAAGCGCTGTTTACCTAATGAATTATCACATTATCAGCTATGTTTAATCTGTTGTGCGGTGTGTGTGTGTGTTTGTGTCATCCCGTATAGATAATTTTTTAAAGTCGTTTTATGCAAAGACAAGATTAATTT
The DNA here is from genome assembly GCA_023690525.1 of Holotrichia oblita. NCBI lineage: Eukaryota > Metazoa > Arthropoda > Insecta > Coleoptera > Scarabaeidae > Holotrichia > Holotrichia oblita. The sequence continues at coordinate 103,464,412 of CM043021.1, forward strand.
TTTGTTTACTTAATACGGTACGGTCCGGCACATCGTCCCTTCTTTTCTCGTCCTTTTTTTTTCTGTACCCATATAGTAATCTTCTGTATCGCAATGCATCGAAACGCATCCATTTCATTCATCGCGGATGGACAACTTTATCATAGTATGGCATCTAATTAAATTGTCATCGTGTGTCTACTCAAGTAACGATCCGTCCTCAATATATTTTTTTCTTTCTCAATGTATGTATACAGTATGAATATGTATGTGCACATACAGATATAAAATAGACAGGCGGTAATTCGATATCATCCATCGGAATCATTCAGTAAACGACATACGCCAATTGCATAATTGTATAACACGCAAGCAACGAATTCTATGCGGTGCAACAGCCAGACTGCTATAGATATGTATGTATATATGTATTGTACATACGTATGTATGTATGCGTGCATATTGATACCCGTTAAGAAGTTTTAAGTTGCGGAATTGAGATAAAGCGTCCGACCACAATTATTGGGTCACGATGAGTTCACGTCTCCTTCTGGACTTTTCTATGTCGTTTATAATCTAGGCAGCTAGGCGTTCCTTCCACAGGAATTGCTAACTTAAGTAATTACAGTATGCAAACATTGCTTAATAGTTCCGATGATGCCGCACTAGTATAATAGGAAATTACAAATTATATCTTAATTAGTGGCAATAGCATATTGTAGAAAATTTATATCAGAGATTAAATATTTATCCAGAAAAGAAGAAAAAAGAAATAGCTCCGCAATTTCTTTTTCTAGTAAATATTAATTTACGATATATGTAGGTGTGTACAGTCTGTTCCAAAACTAATGTCACCCCCTGTGCCGAAAAACACTTTATAACTGCTAATGCAAATTAGACGCATGAAGTTTAATCGATATTTAGTTTGCGCCGCATTTACAAGATTAGTATTCACTAACGAAAAATCGTATTGGATTATGGGAAACATCATTTTTATGGGGTTGTTTAGGCTTGGGAGCGACATTAATTTTGGAACAGACTGTAAATATGTAAGTAAATACGTATAAGTCAAATTGTATCGCAATTTGCAAAATAAAACATCTTATAATAAATAATTTTATATTATTTATTATATTCAAATATTTATGATGTACGAAATTTATAATTTAATGATGCAAGTAATGTAGAAAAGAAATATTCTTGTTGGACACGAAATCTCCCGCAGTGAGTAATAATTGTTTGAGTCTTATGTTAGTCACGCGATCTAACAGCTTATACAAAAATTAAAATCGTCGATTATTCTTTCACGCTTCATTAGTTTATCATTTCACAGCGTTCGAAACTTGTATTTACATACATACATAAAACGAATAATAGGAATTGCGATCAACATTCACCCATTCACATAAAATGATGAAACGAAGCTCATATACCCCGTTCTACAATTTTGCGATTAATATATCGCACAGTCAATATCTTAATCGAATTAAAGGTAAATTCGAAAATCAATGTATTTAAAAACGTTATAGAGAAACTTATTGGAGGTTATTTGCAATATGTATACATAGGTACATACGTGACAATGACTTCCTACTGAATTATAAGTTAAATAAAAAACATCTTCTGATTGCTTAACAGCGTACAAACATTCACTTACTAGTTTATTACTTAAACAAATTTAGAGATGAATATGCGACATCCAATCTGATTCGCACATCCGCCAGACCTAAACCGAACCCGAACTATGTTAATTTAACAAATATTAAATCCGAATTTACAGCCTGTTTGCGGTTTGTAGTATTTGAAGAAAATTTATTAAGTAGGCTGCGATATATTCATGTTCTCAAATTGTAAATATTGAAATAAGTTCGTTTAAACGACAGTTTTATATCTTAGCTATGCTCGTATTGTGCATAATTAATTTACTTTTATATTTTATATATATGTATAAATTGTTTTTTGAATATATAAATTTCGCGTACCTAACTAATCTGCTACATACATACAATGTTATTTATAAAATCTCAATTCATATATTAAACTAATGAATTACATTAATGAAGAACACAATTAGCAAAAACGATCATTAACAGAGAATATAGTATGTGATGGACAATGGTATCCTTCAGCGATAAATGACAGCAATATGTATACGATGCTCAATAGAAATAATTGATAATAATTATTATTGACGAGATGACACGCCGTACAATACGTGTGTATGTATGTAGTTACATATGTTTTGCATGCTCGAAAAAGGAACGATTCACGTTTCTAATAACGAGCTGAATGCTAATGTCCGACATTGAAACAATTATTTGTATTGTCTCCGGTAGGTACAATATGATCTTTGTTACTTGCACGCACGGATTACGTATGTATATAAGTACCTGCTACACTTAAAAATGCACTAACAGCATTCCGATCATTATTTTCATCGTGATACAGACCAAGATTTATGTTGTATGAAGGTATATACATGTGTTACTTTGTTATTTAAATACTTTACGTACCTATACAATTATTACTAACAAAATATCAAAAATTAAGAAAACTTTACACAAATACTAGGTACATACACATACAAACATACATACAGTGTGTTTCACTTTTCATGGGGACACCTAAATAACTTTTTTATTTTGAAAGCAATCAATATAAAATTTTTATCAGTTATGTAGGCCACGACAATGCATCTTTTCATATGAATAGAGTTTTTATAAAGTCAAAATCTAGCCAACTACGATTAAAATAAAAAGTAGCGTTTCAAGTCGGGTCATAGTAGCGATTAAGATAGAGCAAAAAAGTACTTATTAAGAAAAGTTATTACAAATCACTCAAGAACTCCAAATACCAAATTTTTCTGAAAAATTTGTAATTTTACATTTTTCTCCATTTTTATGCCATCAGCAGATGATAATTTGTTATTGCAATAATAAGAGTGCCATGAAACAACAAAACGATTCATCAGTTCAAAGGTCAAACATCAAACGTCAATTCACAGTTCAACAGTTTACTTCAGTTGCAACTATCGAACTTTGCTAAGCAATGGCCGATAGACATTTAAGTATTGCTGAAAAAGTAGAAATTATTCGAATTGTTGGTGACAATGTACGTTCTACCCGAGAGGCGGCTAGAGAGTTTAACGCGAGGCACCCTGAACGTCCACCCATCCGTCATCGAACTGTTGCATACTTGAATAATATTTTCAACACTAGTGGAAATGTTACTAAACCACGTCCACGAGGATTGAACAATCGAGAACACCATTTAGATGCAGTAATATTACTACGACGCGTATCGTAATAATACTCACACGAGTTTACGAGATATGGCTAGAAATTTAAATATGTATCTCTTACTCTAAAATTTGGAGATGTCTCCGTCGTCACAAATTGAAACCGTATAAGCCAAAATATTTACACACTCTTGAAGATGGAGATCTCCATAGAAGAATGGAGTATTGTCTATGGGCTCAAGGTAATTATCTAAATGACAGAGAATTTTTGAAAAAAATTATGTTTAGTGATGAAGCTACATTTACTACTACTAACGGTGTAGTTTCGTCCCAGAACTGTAGATACTGGGCAACAGAAAACCCAAACTGGGTCATCAACTGTAAAAGACAATATTCACAGAAAATTAATGTGTGGTGCGGAATTTTAAATGCACGAATCATTGGCCCGTTTTTCTTTTTTTTTTGACACGCTAAATGCAGAAAGGTTTTTACATTTTTTAAATACTGAATTAATGGATGTGCTTGATGATTTACCACTGGATGAGAGGCGAGATTTGTACTTCCAGCTAGATGGATCCCCGGATCATAACGCAAGAATAGTGCGAGCATGGTTAGACGAGAACTTTCCGTTAATAGAGTGGGCTCCTAGATCGCCTGACATTACACCACTTGACTTTTTCCTTTGGGGAACTATTAAAAATGTTGTGTATGCATCAAGACCTCAAAACATACAGGAACTGTGTCAGAGAATCCGACAAGCCTGCCGAGAAATTTCCCCAGAAATACTACGACGAGTTGTACTGAATCACAAAAGACGATTGGAAAAATGTATCCGTCTTCAAGGTGATCTAGTTGAAAAAGATCCTATTTAAAATATTGTTCGTTAAATTGTTGCTATATTTTGTTCTTTAATACTGAATAAAATTTGCGAATCGTTTTCTTGTTTCATGGCACTCTTATTATTGCAATAACAAATTATCATCTGCTGATGGCATAAAAATGGAGAAAAATGTAAAATTACAAATTTGGTATTTGGAGTTCTTGAGTGATTTGTAATAACTTTTCTTAATACTTTTTTGCTCTATCTTAATCGCTACTATGACCCGACTTGAAACGCTACTTTTTATTTTAATCGTAGTTGGCTAGATTTTGACTTTATAAAAACTCTATTCATATGAAAAGATGCATTGTCGTGGCCTACATAACTGATAAAAATTTTATATTGATTGCTTTCAAAATAAAAAAGTTATTTAGGTGTCCCCATGAAAAGTGAAACACACTGTATGTATGTATGTACATGTATATAATTTTATAAAAAAAAAAGTCACATACTACACAAGGAAATATTCAAAAGATGCGAAAATATGTATCAGTCAAATAAGAAACGATAAAATCTCTTACCCTCCAGGCTGAACGGGCGGCAACGTGTTCTCGTAATTGGGATGATACCTGGGTGACGGGGACGGCGACGGTGAAGGATCTGGAGACGGTGATGGGTCCGCGGTAGCCTGATGCGCCAGCGTCCACAATAGGAACACACCGAACGAAGACGCTAAGGGTCTTAAGCGTTCTCTCCAGTTTGCATGAGACATCACTCACGTCATTAATCTGAAAGTGAAGCATCAAGAAAACTATATACTTATACTTACATATATATATATATATATAATATTATGTAAGCAATAAATAAGACGATATGTAAATAATATGCAGGGTTACACAATACGTTTTATATTCTATTGTAAACATTTTGCAAAAAGTAACAAATAACTATTTTGGCATACATAAAACAGATTAATGTTTACATGTACCATATACATACATATATGTGCTTACATAATATATAGATGCTGATGTAAAGCGTATTAAATTATGCAATGGTTTGGCGCTCTCGAATATTATTAACAAACAAAGTGCCATTTCGTTTTACGATTAAAGGTTTGTTATTAGTGTTGCCGATCAGTTATACATATATATAATCTTTATGTGATCATATATTTAACGCAAATACATACATACATGGATGCATATAGATTTTGGAATACCTAAGAAGAGAACTGAAACCATTATTGCAATCATCATTAGTATTAAGCACACGAACTATTATTATTATTATTATGTTTTTTCTTTAATCGAAGCATGTAGTTATCGGTAAACTGAAAGCCAACGTTTTATATGTATCATTGAAATGCATGGTCAAGATTACGACCCGACCATCAACCGCAGATGATGATGACTCATCCGTTAACAATTTGATTCCGATCGATTCAGAGATTTTTATTATTTCCTAGTAGATATGTATGTATGTACTTATTAAATTAAATACAATAGCAAGACATACAGATATGTACAGGTACAGTACGTTGTAATCACGAAAGATGATCCCTGCGTCACTTACATATAACTCAATCAACGACACTAAAAGAACAATTTTCATATCCAAATATCTATTTGTATGACAAGGACAGCCTGGATGACAGTTTGTATGTATTTCGAAACTTTGCCTAGCACAGACGTACGGCTCGTGCAATTCACTTAAATAAGACAAAGACGAGATTAGTTCGTTGTCTGCGCTTAAGCTATATATTTCCGCTTCTTGACTTAAAAATTTGACAATGAATCTCCGTTGACATTTGACGGAACTGTCATTGATTTCGTCCTTACAAATACGTATTCGTTTAACAATTTTTTCAAGTCATATCTATTTTTTAACTATAATGGCAATACATAGTAGAACATTACGGTAGGTACAATTGCAACAACTTGTTTTAAATTTTTAGGGCCTGTCAATAAATCTCCACGCACTTAACCCAAAAATGAAAAATGTCATAGCTGCCATATTCATTTTAATATTTACAGTATTTAACATGACGCCGAAGTACTAATTTGATTCATACAAATTTAATTGATGACGCAGAAATCATCTTTCGTGATTACAACTCTAGAATATTAGTCGAATTTTTGGAGCTCATCCGTTACGTCATGAGTAATGTCAGTATGAATCGATTCAAATGTCATATTGACATTTCTCTCTAATGTATGTATATTGTACGTTAAATGTCGGTGATGAATATTTTACGTAATTGTTAATGACATAACGGACAAGATCCAAAAATTCGACTGTACATATTACTAATCAATGTTGTCGCATTTAAACACATTATACTTAATCAAAAACAATGCATTTACAATAATCCTATACAAAAAAGTCACAAGTTTTCTTGATATGTTCGCACAAAAAAAAGGGGAAAATATCGCGGAAATAACCCTAATTGTCCCTTTCTCTGCAGACGTAAGCTTAACGACAGAAAATATCAAATAACTTTTACGACTTTTTTGTATAGTATGAAATCTTCCCCAAAAAAGTTTGCGAGAGCATTATTCTAATTGTTATGGTTTTTAAATTATCGAGCTAATTCTGTTGGTGATTTAGCCGAGCCCCGACCATATAGGTACTACAACAATTAATAGTACTGTATACCACATCACCGTCGTAGTAGTTGATACAATTCATATGCATATATGTAAAATAAATTTACATATTAAAAGGATGGCGTAATGGATTTGTTAACGATAACGATTCAACTTTATTCGAGAAATACCTACCTCATCATAGAAAATCAAAATGTGAAAAAAAAAAAATACGACCGTTGCCTATAATTAGTTTGAGGAAATATTACTAATTAAATAGTCCTATTTTTGAAACGTGTGAAGCTTACGTCGGTCGTCGGTGTCAACTCTGAACGACTGTATCCAGTCCAAACGTCGCGTCGGTCGCGTCGTTTAGCAGACCGCTAGGCATCACTTGAAAAGAAAGATGGAAACTTATTTTTAGGTAATTCTTTTTCCTCGTACACAGAAGAACGTACATACACAGACTTTCCACTTAATATAGGTATATAGTCGCGTTTGTAAGTACAAACCGGCTGTGCGTAACGTACGGGACTAAAAATAGTATTACGAACAGTAAACAAGATTAATTGGTTGATGAACTGGACGTAAATAGAAACAAAAAAAAAAAATTAAGACAATAATTAAAACGTAATCCTTATTAGGTACGTTGGTGTAACTTGAAACGTGAAATATCTAACACTACAAAACACGTTTGATATTTCCCTTCTCGAATTGACAGATTTCAATGTGACAATATATAATCGAATATTCATTAATTAAATAAATTATATTTTCAGTAAGTAAGTACATATCTATACATACATACATACATATAGAGAGGAGCCGTTCGTTACTTGCAAAAACCATTCCTGTTTGATAATTATGAACGACGAGATAACTTTATAATCAAACTCGGTCAAGGATATTACCGAATAGGTGTAATAATGTACATGTACATAAATATGTATATAATGTTTATGCTAACGCTAACTTCCACGATTAAATATTGCCAGCCGTATGATATTTGCCTTAAACTAATACCGCATTTTATTATATACCTACTCGTATATACATTATTATATGTAACCATACATATGTAGATATACCTATATGATATAGTAGGTACAAGATTTGTTTGAAATTGTAATTATTATTATTATTATTATACGTCATACCGATCGTCTAAAATAAATATGGTATCATTACTAAATCTATTATTATGTACATACATACATACGTATAATGTTTATACTACATATGTACATACATGTATGTATGTTACCTTTTATTTTTTTATTTCATTACAAGAGTATATAATTTGCAATATCCGGTTCGTATCTCGTAAGTCTAGAAGGATGAAAATTTGGTGCGAAAATTCTTTTATCTGAAGGCGATTAAAAACAACTGCCTGCGCTAATAATATAATTAATGCTCACGACTCCAATATAAATAGGTATTACTTATTCGTGCTTTTTATTCAAATTTAAATAGAATTTTTGAGTTTTACTTTGTCGAAGTATGTACAGACTACAATAAATATACACCAACTAACTAACTGTATAATATAGTCTTTATCGTAATGAACGTATCCGGATAGTTCAAAGTTTATTTATCTTATACTTCCGTTCGTTATTCAAAATATGCACGGTTTACTCATAGTTTCGGGTAATTTGTAGATACCACGTTTGTCGAAAATAAAACTCTTATTTTTCTTTTCTTGTTTCATTTAAGAAATGTGCGAATTCCCATATTTCTAACAGTATTATCTCAAATATAATTCCGATAATATTATAACAAAATGATTAGTGGAATAACAGCAACAATAACAAAAAGAATATATAAGAATAATATTCCTAATCAATAATAACTAGAATTAATTGTCCAACTCGCGTTTTCCTACGCAATTATATTAAAACTTGGCGTATATACTTGGAATTATTTTAAGATAATCAGTGATATTCTACTTAAAAGATATATCATAAACACCATGCATATTATGTTATGTAGGTACAATATATGTGAATCATGGTTGCAACTCAAAACTAATTTCAATAATGATAATGTTTTGAAGAATATCAATGTACACAGCTACGCATTTAATTTTTATTTTTGACTTATACACGTTCAAACATTCATGACGTTGAACACTGAACACCAAAAAACTTTTTACTAGAACATCGACGCATTTCGACAGCAAAGCTATCATTATCAAGGCGGTAATAAAATATGTTTTATTATTATTTATTTTAATTAAAAATATTTTGTTTTTCATGTTTATAATAATGATTATTATAATCATTATCAACGATAATTTTTGATGAAAAAAAAATTATTGTATTTTATCGTTTCGCTACATAATTAAACAAAATATGTATTTGATTTATTCTATAAATGTTAGATAATCAAATAATGAGTTGAGATGATAAGTTTAAAGAGAATTATAATTTCGCATAAAAATATTTTACGTCAGTGTTTATTGGAATTACCTATGTTTCGTTTACGTTTAGCTTTCCTATTCACATAATAAAGAATTATCATAAAATATAACATATATAATAAATTATACAAATAAAATATTAACTAAACAAAACAAAATCGTATAAGTTCCTATAGGTACTTAAAATGCTGAAATTAGAAATGTTTAGCTAATTTTCAATATGAATACAAAAGTGAGATTAATAAAGTTTTCTTTTTTTTTATAAGAATGTGTGTAAATTAACAATAAAAAAAAGTAAATATGTATGTAAATTAGATATATTTTACGATTGAAAATATAATTGCTTATGGCTTAAGTGGCACAATCGAATGTCAATCAATTTAATTTTAAATACTGATAGGTAGGCACTAGTGTATAAAAAAAAAAGACAACTAAATTATTAGATCCCAAAAATACTCACAAATCGCTTAAGATCCTGATGATGTCGTTGATATAACTGGTCCTAGTCGAAGATGACAAGACAACAACAAAATAAACGATAAAACATCGATGTTCTACTACAGACTGTCGGCCGTATCTATTCGTGAAGATGTTCACTCACACACCACGTCTTTAATAACTTTGTGTAGGTACGATTATATACTGAAAGCAATTTGAATTGTTCCGCAACTTATTTTGAAAAGAGCGACGAGCTGGAAGGAAGACGTGAAAAGATAGGAGAAAATCGCAATTCGGATTTTGAATTGAAACGAATACCTACGACGTTGACGTAATAGTATAAATCGTGTACTTATTATACGTATTCAATAATAATAATAATAATGATAAAATAATAGAAAAGACAACTATACAAGCATCGCCGCGTACGACGGCATAATAAAGTGTCGGGATCGGATTAAATATCGGATGAGAACGCAGCACGCTGCAAGCATCAGACAAGAGCGAGCAACTACCATCAGCGAAGTAGTGTTTTACTTTTATCTTAGGTTCGGCACGGCCGGCGCGGCGTCCGCAACACTCACACAGACAGACGCGTGTCTTCCTACGTATACATATAGCGTGTACGTATGTACATGTACAACATACATACATATATACGTTCGCATGTGTGAATAACAATAACAACAATATGAATGTATGTATTAATAATGTATGTATGTAATGTGCGTACGGCCGTCCGTCGCGTCGCAAGTAAACAGTCAATCAGTCGGTCGATGGGTGAGCGATTGAGTGGGTGATTGTTTGAGTGGTGATCATTCCCCGATGATGCTGACCGACCCGAAGACAAAAACGTACTGCGCCTCGGTGGCACTTGTAAATACATATCGCGGCCTTAGTGCACGCGCTTCTTTTATAACGTTCCTCTTATTGTTGCTCCTTGTTGTAATATAATATTGTATGTATGTACATAATATGTATGTAGTATAATAAATACCAAGTTGGTATAGGTATGTATGTAAATGTATACCTACTACATGCTACAAGTGCTGCCGATAGATTTTAGATTCTAGATATGTTACCTACACATTATATAACGTACATATGTACTACATACCTATGTATATAGATGAATACTCTGATAAATGGATGGTGATGATGCATCAACATCAAACAAATGTAGTACCTATGTACTATTTATGTATACATATACCTATTGAATGTATATAAAGTAAGTACAAAACAAGACTACAGGAAGGATTAATTAGTGCATCGGATGCAATAGTGTCATACCTACATCCTTAACATCGATGAAAGAATCTTTTTTTTAATCAACAATACTATAATATATCTAATGTATGTATGTACCATCTTTGGCAAATTAAATGCAATTTTTTCAGCGAGGAATTTCCATTTACTAAATAAAGGCTATAAACTTTGAAGCAAAATTAATTTAAGTACTGCTTCGATTCTGCTTCTTTAGAGTAATTAAATTCACTTTAAAGCAAAGCCTTTATTTACAAAATCAACATTCCCCGATCAAAAATTCGCATTTAAATTACCAAAGATGGTACATACAGACATACAGGACGTCCAGCCTAAGATGCAACGGTCCATAGCCGACTTATTTTTAATTTTTTGAAAAAATGTTTCAAATAAATGTTGCCTCGAATCAAATTCTACACATTTTAAAATTAGTATCAGTAATGGCGGACTTCCGGTTCTACTGTAAGTAGATACTAACTTTATTATTTTCAATGAAACATCCTATATATTATTGCAGTTTTTGATTCCTTATTAAATTTAAAAGGCACTTTGTTAAGCTTACATTGAGTCTAAGTTCGACCGTTTCCGAATTACGTGACGTTTTTCGAAAAAAATGACATCTGCAGCGTTTTCGGTGTTTGGAAATATCTACGAAAGTTAAAAACATGCGAATTTCAGATTTCGCTTAATCATGAAAGAGGGCACGTCTTTTATTAGAAAATTGTTGCATTTATGTTACAGGGTGATTAAATAGGGATCTGTAATTTTCCAACATTAAAATCGTGAATAACTTAATTTTTTTAAACAGAATGGTACAGCAATTTTTACATAAATGAATGTAAAATTTGATTTTCTTCCGTTTTTATACGGATATTATTTTGTGTCTATTTCCAACCGTTTTAGAGATATTTTCGATTTTTCAGTTTTTTACCATCCCCACGTATTGCGAAATACTGGCACGTTCCCCTCGCATTACACCAGGCTTGGCACTGACAGCAATAATACTGGTATGCTTAAAAAGTGGCCAACAAAACACGATAGAACCACTAGAAACAAACAAAACTCGAAAGAAAAAACATGTACTCGTAGAATTTACAAAAATGTGTTTTGAAACATTGGAGATAGCACGGATAATTGAATTTGTACAACACTATTATTTATTTCATTAAATATTCGAAGTGCTGTCCATTTTGAGCTCTACACAATTGAAATCGCTTTTGCAAACAGTTTCGAACATTTCTGGCGTGACTTCTTAAAACGCTCTTAAAATACGATAGCGCATATCATCTTGAGTTGTTGGTGGCGTCTCGTAAACTTTATTTTTAATAAAACCCCATAAAAAGAAATCGGAGCTTGTAAGATCAGGTCATCCACATCCAATCCAGCGTTCCGGAAAAGACACATCCAAAAACTGACGAACTTCGATAGTATTGTGTCGTGGGGCACCATCGTGTTGGAACCACATCAGTAGACGTGTAGTCAGTGGGATATTTTCTAACAAAACGCCCATACTATTTTGAAGAAATTCCATATAAACCCTACCCGTCAGCCGTTGGTTATAAAAAAAACGGGCCTATAATATGTTCCCCAATCATACCTGCCCACACATTCACTGACCATCTGTATTGACTATGAGCAGCAATAAATCGATGGGGATTTTGTGTGTCATAATAATGGCAGTTGTGACGATTCACAAATCCATTTTTGTGGAAGGTAGCTTCATCTGAAAACATCACTCGCTCGAAAAAGTTCGCATCATGATTTCTTTCAGTTGCCCACTGACAAAACAACAGGTTTGAAAATCGTCTGCAGTAATTTCCTGCTGCAACTGGATCCGATACGGATGATACTTATGTGCTTTTAAAGTGTCGTGTACCGAAGATTTACTGACATTAGTCATTCTACTTATTTCGCGCACACTAGATCCTGCATTTTCTTGCACTGCTAACAATACTTGCAACTGATTTTCTTCCGTCAGTACGGAGATATTGCGGTTCCGTTTTGTACGTTTTACAGATCCAGTACCTGTAAACCTATCCAGTAGCGACAGAAATGCCCTCCTATGTGGATGTCTTCTATTTGGATAATAGATAGTGTGCATAAACTCTTGACGCTAACAAAACGTTCCTGTTACATTCACCGAGAACGAAAACCATATCCACTAATTCTTCTTGAGTAAGCGACATTTTTAATTGTTATCTTACGAAATAATACTCTGAACGTCAGTTCTGACACTTAGAGCACTAATGACAGTTAGATACCTAATTTAAAACATTTGAATTTGAAAAACGTCAGGTAATTCGGAAACGGTACAACTTAGACTCAATGTAAGCTTAATAAAGTGCCCTTTAAATTTAATAAGGAATCAGAAACTGATAGGGTGTTCCATTTAAAATAATAAAGTTAGTATCTACTTACAGTAGAATCGGAAGTCCGCCATTACTGATACTAATTTTAAAATGTGTAGAATTTGATTCGAGGCAACATTTATTTGAAACATTTTTTCAAAAAATTAATAATAAGTCGCTTATGGACCGTTGCATCTTAGGCTGGACAGCCTGTATATATAGTAGATGCATAAACGTTTATGCGTTATCTTCTTCATGATGCGTATGTATGTAAGTAGGTATACTTACTGCGGTTTACTGCAATCATTAATTACTTAATTAATTGATGCGTTAATGTGCAACGTTTCATCAGAAGTATCCATTTACTATTTACTTTATAATTGACTTTGTAATCTATTAAAACGTTTTTTTTTGTTTTGCATTCATCAAATCAGCACGAGACGCGTGATCGCTTCTATGATCGCGCGTAAACATCGAATATTCATGTACATAGAGAGAAACAAGACTAACTTGTTAATTGCAGTAAACATATACGCGTACTATCTATGTACATACATACCTACATGCATGTGTATGTATGTATATACAAAAATGTATGTATGCACACCACAAGTAGGTACATGATGTCAGTGTTGTTTACACTGATAAAACTGACTAGATATTCGCTTCCTTCCGCTTTCAGTGTTTTCTTTCCTCCTTTAATAACATTGAAAACGTTTCCCATCAAATACATACAAACATGTTTATTCGATTTTAACAACATACATACAACGTACATACCTGTATCTAATAGAGGATATACAAATGCAAATGCAATAACGGCACGATTCCAATTTAATTCTAAAAAATCATAACAAATAGGTACTTAGGCATGCATGCATGCATACATAATATTTAACGTTTAGTGATATTTATACTCTTATGTTTGTGTGAGTTAAGAGAGAATTTCTTAAAATAACCTTATCATCCAACGTATGTGCAAGCAATGAACCTTCTCGTCATAAAAATAGTTGTGTGAGAATAAAAATTAATGTCATTTCTCATTGCTATAAAATATCTCGCATCGCTCCGTTGTATGTACCATAACTACGTATTATGTATATACGGATACACTACAAACATACATAAATACATACTACATGTAATACCAAACGTATCGATCCAATCATCCATTTAACTAATTGTATTTCATCTTATCACAAATGCGTGTAGGTACTTACTTATTAACGATATGTCACTGACACCGAATCGTGACTTAGGTACATATATCTTAAATGTTTAACGGAGGAAGCTAGTTAGTAAGTAAAACTTGCTTACAAACATACATATGTGTATACTAAACAAAAATGAAAGCTGTTTCCCAAAAATTATCAAAATTCCATTATCAACTCTATTTTACAACAAATAAATGGCAGTCTCGCTATGCTACTCGTTCGTACAAATATTTCATTCATTAAATAGACTTATATGCGCTTATGTATGTATGTGTACAATACACACGTACACTAAGAATTCTTTTTGGTTGGACGACCTGCCAAACTGCACAGGGGTGATTCAGCATGTAAAAATTCAAATTTGCGCAATTATTTTTAGTAACTTCAACGCTGAAACATGAAATGACCTATAAATTTGTTTCAGATTAATAGTTCTTTTTATACGATTATGTTGTAGTTACTAAAAATAATTGCGCGAAATTTGAATTTTGTTTGCTGGGGTAGGATGGATAGTAGACATTGTATAACTTCTTCCAATCTTGACGGTATGAACTCTATTAATTTATGGCAATAGTCGTCAGTAACTTCTTCCCATTCCTGCACAATTTTTTGCCACAACAAATTTCTGTCTCCTCGTTCTATAGGGTTTTCCCTCATTCTTTTTTTTTATATAACCCCATATGTTTTCTACGGGGTTCAGATCCGGCTTTATAAAAAAATAAAAATCTCAAATTATTTTCCGTAATCCATTGTTGGACATTATCATTAGCCGTATGAATGGGTGAGTTGAACTGTTTAATAAATGATCATTAAAGAGAACGATGGCAAAATTACATTTTAAAAATATGTTATATTGTAACGCTGTCAAGTGTCCATAAATATTGAAAATGACCAGGTCCTGCAGTATGACATCTAACCCCGCACTCATTGAAAGTTGTCCACAAAAATTTTTCGGATGAACATATTGTGGTCAAGCCTATAGTTACGAGGAAGGTCATCAACATTTTCAACGGGGTGGAATAAACGTCGAATGATTGAAGATTACCGTTTGCAAAAATCTATGGGATATTATGATAGTATCGAGCAAAATTTATTCTGTCTTGACGATTGCGATTCAGAACGTTCTGATTTTACATTAATGCAAATGAACTTTTGAGGCCATCATGCATGAACCATTTTGTTGCCGTCGTTAGAGGAAATCTTCGGGAAGGCGGTAACTCAATTGCTTGTTGCAAATTGTAAGAATGGATGTCGTGTGGGAGTAAAATGGCCGATTAACATGGTATCTTGATAAGCATACATGGATGAATTCTTGTTTTGAAGTTTTTGGTTCATTTGCAATTGAATGTGATATTTGCCATTTGATTTTAAGCAAAATTTGTATTGGGATTAACGTCCAAAATTCACGCGCTACAGCACGTAAACAAATCCGTTTTCCAAAATTGGAATTTGAGCGATTTGATGAAGGATCCATTGACAAAAAATTGGCGGGGAAAAAATGCATTTAACTGTTCCTAATGCTGAATAAAGAAACTGAATATTATTGCGGTGTCTTTAAGAATTTTGAATAGGTCAGTGAATATGACTCATCATTCGAGAAAATATTTTGACGATTTATTGGATTACTTGTTTCTATGAATACTTATTTATCAATAAGCCTGTATTATATTCACATAAATAAAAATTCCAGAAATACAGAATATGATTGTTTTTTAAATTACCATTTTCGTCGCAAGTCTTGGCAAAGACCACAATAAATTGATGCAATCGGCCTTGTAAATTCATAAATGCAACTATAGCATAAAATCGACACAGAAACCGACATTCATTCATTGATAAGCAAATCATCATGTCATTTAATACATAAGTGTATACGAAAAATTTTCGTTTATTTTTAATAAATAAAAGTAATAACTTATTTTGATATTGTTATTTATTGTATAATAAACATGCTTCTGGTTTAGATCTTACCCTAGTTCATTTAACAAAAATTGTTCACAAAAGTAATGAAATAATTTTTTAAAACAATTTAATAAGACACAGTTTATTTTTTCGATTTACTTGAAACATCAAAAAATTTCGTTCTACTCAAATACGTCAAATAATAGATGCTTTTTTCCACATTTATAAATGCAAAAATGATTTTTAATTTAAATATCTCAAATCGCATCTTTTTACATATTTTGATTAAGGGCAATGTATGCAATAAGCTGTCTACTATTCATCCTACGAAATGTTGAACAACATGGTGTACAAATACAAAGTGTTCATTAGTGTACCTGCGAAATCCATTTTCAAAAGTATATAATGTAGAATTATTTGTAATTTCGAGATAGTGTAAAAATATTTTTAAATTTGTGGTAAATATTGAGGACAATTATTAGTCCAAAGGCATTTATATAGCAAACTGCCATTTTTTAGATCGTACTTATTCAATCCTCGATGAAATTTTTATGAAATTTGGAAATAATGTTTGAAATACTTTGGGAGCGTGTTATGAGATTAGGATAATACAGATCTTAAGAATATACATATATCCTATATATTCTCTATTGAGATAATAACTGCATATAATATTTGGAGTTATTATTAAGGAGTTGTATTAAGAGTGTACCTATTCTTTGAGTTCACAACTGATGGTTTTCGTTTACATTTAGCTATGTACGTCCTGACGATCTGTATATTTAGGTGCAATTAAAAAAATCGTTCCAAACAGAAATAGTTAGAGTGCACACGCGGAGCTTGTCGAGAAACGCATAAAAGAACGCAGCACGGTCGAATGATATATAATTTACTAGTTCGTCGCGATTTCCTAATTCATTTCATCGATTATCTTATTACAATATCACAACTATGCGCTCATGTATTTAATCGGCAACTAACTTATTATTTCATCAAATTATATGTTGCGTACACGTAACGTAGACCTATTATTTATAGGTCTACATACATACATACATAGGCACATATAAAATAAACAACTATTATTTACTTATTACTATGTTAGTACAAGTATTATTATAAACGTTCGTACACAATTACTATCTATTTATAATCTTTGTACGTATGTACATTTATTCAATTTAATTTAATTTTTATAATAAGATAAAACATGAATTTACCGTATACCTATTTCGCATTCGAAAAATGATGGTAATAGACTAATTCGAAAGACAATCCGTATACCTATGTATGTATGTACCTCGGACAGGTGTTAATTATAGCATTCGTTCCGTTAATGCATGCAATTATTGTTTCAATATCGTATAACAATCGCGCAATTCTCATTTGCTTCAAATCATCATCTAGCTACTATACCTATGTATTGTATGATGTATGCATATGATAAAATGAAATATCCTTCGGTGACGCTTCAATTCAAATTAGGTGCAATACGCAGCTAATTTGGATTAATCAGCAATGCGTATTATTATAACGGTCATTACTGTTATTATGATTGCAGTCGTTAAAATGCAGTCTTTCGAATGAACGTAATTTGCGTATGCTGCAAATGGAATCAGTTTATAAATAGACAAATACTTGCAGAGAGAACACATAATGATCGTGAGTGATGTATGCAGGTTTTGGAACGCTGCGCTATTCGCTCTTCATTGTGTGGTATAATAATAATAATGTGGTAATAGCGGAAGCGATCCTGAATAGAGTCTAACTAAAATTGCATCGTTCTCGGAAAATTTCTTATTAACACTTCAAGTTGTAGGATGGCTTCCAGGAGCCACAGGGCCAACAATCAATAAATAGAAACAAAAAGTAAAAAGGCATTCCAATAAAATGAATAGATAATAATAATAATAATAATAATAATAAAACAATATACGTACAATGAAGATATAACAATCAAAATGTGGGTTCGATGTTTTACATTTTTCACAAAATGGATCACCAAAAGATAGAGAAGGAACAACTAAATATGGAAATTGTACTAACAGAAGCAAATTCTGATAGTAACACACATATAGATAATAACGAAAAAGTATGTAAATATTTGTATTCATTATAATTAATATAAAAAAACTTAAAGCAAACAAATTATACGGTAGTAGCATTGTACACATATCTCTCTCCATGTATAAATCTATTATGTCCTGAATAAACATATGTATGTGTGTATGTACATATTATATGTAATATATTTCAGTTAAACACCTGCTGTTCTTTTTATATAATTTAAATGATTGTACTGCATGTCTAATCTATCTCAAAAGTAATGTCTCCCACTACGCCGTAAAAAATACAAAATAGCGTCTCGTGCAAAATTCACGCACGAGATTCGATTCACATTTATCCGAAAAAGTTGTAAAATTAATCCAACTTCGTAATACCGGTTATGAGGAACCTAGTTTCGATGAATTTTTCAGTCGTGTGGGGGATATTAATTTCGAAACAAACTGTACACACGTACCTACATATTGGTTTATTAGTGTTTAATTTCATTAAGAAACTTTTTATTTCGCTTCCAAATATGTATTAGATAAGCTCGGTAAACGTGAAATTATGAAACTGTTTATATCGGTTACTTTGCAACAAGTTTCATGTTTTTCTACAAATACATAAATATAATACGTCCGTTTCTCTCTAATTCTGGCGGCTTCACATAAAACTGGCGTTTTTCCAACGATCTACGTGCGTCCATATAGGAATATTCTTTTTTATCACGGTAGTAATACACATAGCAAAAAAATATCTAGTTAGTTTGTGAATATTCCTGCATACGTACGTTTATGCGCCACATAGAGTTTATCCATCCTATTCTTGAATTTCACATTCATAGATTTATATTAGAAAAAAAAAGCAAAACGAAAAAAAACTAATAAATATATAGATTATTATTCGACGAGCATAACTCTATCGTGATCCTTCACAAACGTTTATCGTTATCTTATCTATTGTTATGTCAAATGCGAGAACATCATCGAACGCCCTGTTCTCTGCTAAAGTGCGTATCGAACTGAAGTAGCCCAAGATGAGAGAAATTATTCATTTGCAGGCCGGCCAGTGCGGCAATCAAATTGGATCTAAAGTAAGCATTTCTATTTAAATCAAAATTTGAATTATGTACATCCATTTAGCATATTGTGATACAATATACATATGTAGTATGTATGTATGTATCTACATACATATATACGATTTTATTAACGATATTTAAGCAATTTTTGCACGCCTTAAATCTTAAAAACCTACATATATATAGATAACAGAAAAACGTTAAGAATAATAATTTCTAATTTGATAATTATCATCAAAAATACGTTTAACGTACTTAAGTACCTAAAATATCAAAAAAAAAACAAACAAACTTATAAATTATGTAATATTGATTATTTGAAACCATTTTAAATCAACGCAATGACTCATTCATTTTTTTATATGCAAATATATGTACAAATTGCTCTAGAACGTAATAATACAAGAATCATGAGTCATGTTTTTTTTAACTACTATCCAATTTAATATTTAATTTATAAAATAACGCGTGCTTAGCAATTTACTTGTTAGATAGATAGAACAGGTAATTTTATTAAGCGAAAAATAAAATATTTAAACGACTAATTTTCAATACGTTCGCAGTTTTGGGAGATCATCTCCGAAGAACATGGCATCGATAAAGTTGGCAAATATTACGGCGACAATCCCCTGCAATTGGAGAGGATCAACGTATATTTTAACGAAGCTACGGGCGGCAATTACGTTCCCAGAGCCGTCCTAGTCGACCTGGAACCGGGCACCATGGACTCGGTCAGATCCAGCGCCTACGGCAAACTATTCAGACCGGACAACTTCATATTCGGCCAGAGCGGGGCGGGCAACAATTGGGCGAAGGGTCACTACACGGAAGGCGCCGAGATCGTCGACGCCGTCCTCGAGGTGGTGCGCAAGGAAGCCGAGGGTTGCGACTGCCTGCAGGGATTCCAGTTGGCGCATTCGCTCGGCGGCGGCACCGGCTCCGGGATGGGCACCCTCCTCATGTCCAAGATAAGGGAGGAGTACCCGGACAGGATCATGAACACGTACAGCGTGATACCGTCGCCGAAGGTGTCCGAGGTCGTCCTCGAGCCGTACAACGCCACCCTGTCCGTCCAACAGCTGATCGAGAACAGCGACCAAACGTACTGCATCGACAACGAGGCGCTCTACGACATCTGCTTCAAGACGCTGAAGATGGTCAGTCCGAGCTACGCGGATCTGAATCACCTGGTATCGTTGACGATGTCCGGCGTCACCACGTGCCTGCGCTATCCCGGCCAACTCAACGCCGACCTCCGCAAATTAGGCGTCAACATGGTGCCGTTCCCCAGACTGCACTTCTTCGTGCCGAGCTTCGCCCCGTTGACGGCGAGGGGTAGCGTACAATACCGCAACATCACCGTCAGCGAGCTGACGTCCCAGATGTTCGATCCGCACAACATGATGGCCGCCTGCAACCCGCTGAACGGACGGTATCTTACGGTGGCGACTATCTTCAGGGGCATCTTCTCCATGAAGGAGATCGACCAGAAGATCTCCGAGATACAGACGAAGAATAGCGGCTACTTCGTGGAATGGATCCCGAACAACGTGAAAGTGGCCGTCTGCGACATACCGCCGCCCAACATGAAGATGGCCAGCGTATTCATCGGCAACACGACCGCCATACAGGAGATCTTCAAGCGGATTAGCGAACAGTTCACGGCTATGTTCAGAAGGAGGGCCTTCCTACATTGGTACATCAGCGAAGGTATGGACGAGATGGAGTTTACCGAGGCCGAATCCAATATGAACGATCTCATCTCCGAATATCAACAATATCAAGTAAGTTACCGTCTCGCCGAAATCCTCGCCAGGATTCTTGCTGATTATTTATTCTTTTTTCTCGCGTAGGTCGCAGAAGCTCACGAAGAGTACGAAGAAGATGAAGAAGGTGAAACAGAACAAATCGTTGAACAATAATAATAATAATAATAAAATATTTTTTAAATATAATTTTAAATGTATTATAAAATTTATAAACGTCGAACGTTATATGTATGTATGAATAATAAATATAGAATATACATACATACCTATATAAATGTGATATATGTACCGAGTTTAGTATTAAGGTGACTAACTATAAGATAGATACCTACTTAAGAAATATTGATGTCAACACTATATTCTCGGTCCAAGCATTGGACGATCGTTATTGGTGGTGGTTGTGTAAGATAAGGATTGCATATGAAAATTATTGTCTTAGACAAACAGCCCAATGAAAAAAATCAAAGAGAAAGGTAGGTTACTATTAAGTGCATATTAATTTAAGCAGAAGAACGAATACCTGATACTTAAAACAAAAATTTATTATTTAAATCTCCATAAAAATTATAGTTAACGCATTAAAAGTGATCAATTATAGCTATAAGCTTAATACATTAGGTACAAAATTAAGTAAAATAGCTTTATAAGTATTCACAACAAATTCATTCACACATATATAATCAATTTGATTATGTTACAATACGGAAGATCTACTATAATATGGGTACGCCTTGAAATTACCAATTCTCTTCCCGTCTATGTAATTGTACGACATGAAGCAATCTTGACAGAGAAAAGTTCTATCGTGGGGCAATCGATCGCATTCGCACAGTAACCACTTGGCTGTAGCTACGTGACAAATATTGCACAGCTCCACGCTGTATCTATTGATACTCCTATAGAAGGGATACTCGGAACGACACAAAGGATCACTCCTCTTAATTAATCTAACATCGGAAAATATTATGATATGTTCGCAGTTGCCCCTGTGTTGATAGATGTATGGATAAGCCAATCGAAAGTTTAAATCCTGTAGTCGCACCTAAATTACACAGGCTAGGAATTAGTTTCTATAATTTTTCATAGGATTAGAGTACAATACCAACCTGATCCATCGGAACAGTTTTGAACTTGGGAATCTTTTTCTGAACAGCCCATTGTTGGATAACCTCAGAATAATCGATTGCGTTTGGCGATCGCATATCAACATATAAAGTATCATCTATACCGATCAGTGCGGAAGGGTATTCCGCCTAAAAGCAAAACCCAACAACAGTCACATCACACTAAGATAGCAACTACGAATGCATTACTTTAACGTCCTGTACCGGATTTGCTTTCAGATCATCTATATCAACACACAGACCATTGTCGCTTGCGCACACAATTTTATCACGTAACTCACTCAATAAATTGGAAGTTAACGCGACGATTTCGTGACTACATGTGAGTTTATCGCCCCTCCGATTTAATTTTTTTAATGTAGCTATGAACGGTAAATATATCCTAACAACTATTAAAGAATGATCAAGATTTAAATCACGATCATCATTGCTCGCTGTTGTATCATGTTTCTAAAAGAAACAATTCAATCAAATATGCTCTCTAATGTATGTACAACTAAAAAAATAATCAAAATCGAATCTACTTACCAATACCATATTAATAAATTCTTTCTTCCTCGGCAAAACACCATCGTATTTAACCTTTGCTTTAATCGTCTCCAAATCCTCAGCAGCTTCAGTCATACTCGAAACTTTATGCAACTTTAATGTATGTCTGGTAAATTGATGTACATCGCAGGGGATAATTTCATTAGAAACGGTTAATGTATTAGTACTGAAATATGTAATGTGCAAGTTTAAAAAGTTAATGTTCAAGTATAAAATATTGTTCAGCACCTGCAAACGTTGGAAAGCGTTCGAAAACTGGAATCGTCGCAAAATCTAGAACAGTCGTCAACATCTAATAACTCGTTCAGTTTTCGAAAAATTAATTGGTCGTTCTCCAACTCTATATCATTTTGGGACACGAATTTCGATAATTCGAAGTAAGATTTAAAATAACCGTCTAAATCTGTCAACTTCTCGGAAGAATCAAAAAACGACGGTGGATAAATTTGTTCCATTCTACTGTAGTATTAGGTAGATGTAAAGTTTATTTACATCTAAATTTAAAAAAATACTTGTTTTGTTTACGTTTTTGATTTGTGACAACAAAAAACCTAAACTGACAGAATTGTACAATTTACCAATTATTGGATTCAAAACTACGTCTAGCACCATCTCTCGCATAATATATTTACTATTTTATTCATTGACGAATCTTGACGAAGGAGAATGAAACAAAAAAATTGTGATTAACAACTAATAAATTATATTCGTTATTTTTCGTCGTTAATTGATTAATTACTACAGTTTATTAATATATAAGTACTTATCTACTACCTAGAAAAATCATTCTCCCCGGTACATGTATGATTTAGATATATAGAACCAAACATACATATGTATGGACAACATATCATGAAAGATGAATATTGTTGTAATAAAAAAAAATAGAGATACATATTACATAGTAGGTATGTTATGTTTCCATTAATATTCTTAATAAATACCTACAATTAAATTATACCTTGCGGTAATTTAAATATTACTATAAAAATAGAAAGCCCGTAGGAATGCAGTGAATAATGCTAAAGATTTACCTATCATCCGAGAGAGTACACTTTAAGTTGGCGGGTTTGATTGTACTGCTCCTGCGCATGTATATCTATAAGGAATAGGCGCTGATCGAACGATGTTAACGAGGCCGTTTGTGACCGACGCTGCGCCATCTTGAAGTTTTCTTCGTTGCAGCTACATTACGTATCTTACATTTGTTGCCATATCGTTTCTTATATTAATTTGATCGAGTGAACCGTCATCGATTACACGTAAGTAGATGTTTTTGTTTTTTAAAAGTAAAAACTTTGTATACCTACCTTGTAGGAAGCGTAGATATTTTGATTTTTTCTTATCGGCGTATATGCGCGATCTATCTATGATTATTACCGTCAAGAACGTAAAATTCTTCAAGTTATATCCGTTCATATGTATTTTATTGTTATATTAATAATATAAATAATCGTTCTAATGATAATATGGTAAGTATATGTTGATGATTGTTGAATTGTATTTTTAGCATACAGTATGTCGCGTTACCGTGAATGGGATCTATCTTGCAAAGTGTACGTCGGAAATTTGGGATCGTCGGCCAGCAAGCACGAAATCGAAAGCGCATTTTGCAAGTATGGGCCGCTGCGGAACGTGTGGGTGGCCAGGAATCCGCCCGGATTCGCGTTCGTCGAATTCGAAGATCCTCGCGACGCCGAAGATGCAGTTAGGGACTCGATGGAACGTAAGTCAACCCAACAACTCAACATTCAACCCTCTTCCACATCTAATATTATATCGTTGCTACTACTACTACTACTACCACAACTACTCAACTACTGTTCTCCCAAGCATCGCGAAACGGTAATTGCAAACCAAGTAATATACTACCTATATAATAAATAAACTTGTTCTTTATTCATTCAAATATGCATAGTATGTATTATAAAGTTCATGTGCGATATATGGAGCTGTATCTTGATTTCTTTCTAAATTCACAAACAAACAACGATCATTGCTTCTTTATTTATACTATATTTTCAGATGTTTTTTTTTTGTTTCTTTTTTTAATATAGACGCTGTTGCGGTACCAGAGTTCGTGTTGAAATGTCCAATGGACGCTCAAGACGCGGAGGTGGACGTAGAGGACCTCCTAGATTTTCCAGGTAATAAACTATTTTGATTTAAAATAACAAGTATTAGTATTATTTACTGCACACAATAAACATTCCAAAAAGAAATGTTTACAAGTTGTAGGTATGCCCACTTACCTACCTACTTAAGACAATTTTATTTCTATAGACGTACAGAATTTATTTAATAATTACGTATAAGTTATAAATTGATTCAAACTAAAAGCCGTGTAAATTGATGTGTGACGAAAAGACGTGCAAGATATCGCGTCGATGCTCAATTCATTGAAAGACTGAATTATTTTGTTATTATCTAAATTTGATCTCAATGAATCTCTGTTATTTAATTGCTGCCAACGTCAAGATTCGTCACATTTCAATTCCTTACATACATACGTATAGTTTTAGTTTGTATCAGTTAATATTTTAAATTGGAGAGAAATTGAATTCATGGTTTTAATTTTTCTTAGGTTAAGTATCTATCGTTTACGAAACGATGGTTGTATAATATATAAAGAGAAAGTATTAGTTTGTGTGTAGATGTGTAAATTCATTGTTCAATTGTTGCGAATGATGAAATAGACAAAAAAAATACAGTTAGTAAATTTATTAAGATAGCAGTGTGTATAAAGTTGCTTTTGGCGCACGTTGCAGGCCAGCGCCATCACTGCTGTTGTTAATTCTTCCCGATCGAGCCCTCCACCCTCTTCTCCCGGCCATACATCTCATCATCTTACATCGTTACACCCATCAACTACTACTACAACAACAACTGCTACAGCTAGCTCTGCTACTTCTACATCTACCACCGTAGTGTTGCCTGCTTGCTTCTTCTTACGAGACGCAACTCGTCAAATCGAAAATCTCCTTTTCTCCAAAATAAAACCACAAAAACAAAGAGAAAACATGACCTACGTCCGCTACTTCATCGGTGGGAAGCGCATTTGTTGTACCATCACCAACAACTAACATCAACCAACAACCACAACTACCACTTCGGCCTTTTTACAACAATCAACAACAACAACAACAACCAGCCCACCACATTACTACTACTACTCTACTACTGCATCCGTGTCGACGTTTTTCGGTAAAATTTTAACACGACAAAAACGTTCCGTATATATTTGGTTGCCTTCCGTCAAATTTTTTAAAAACGTAGCTGCCGTACGTACAATTGAATTCAAATTGAATTACTTGAAACTTGACTGTCGGAGTTTTTACTTATTTATTATAACTACCTATATATTTTTTTAATTTCAGGCATATAATGTTCACTGTAAACTTGCGTTTTATAGAGAGAAAAAAAAACATTCAAATAATTAATGTTTCGTGCAAATTTTACCGTGGACACTGTATGTTTATAAAATATTTAAATTCGAAACATTGTATAGAAAGTTTATAACTCCGTTACTGTCGGAAACGTCGCTACCATGTTTTAATCATAGGTAGATATTAATCTGCAATTTCTTCTCATCTGTAAGTAGAGGTAAAGTATCCATAATTATAGTTACATGTAGTACGTAATAACACACACAAAAAAAAATTAAATAGTAAAGAATGGATGTCATTGGACATGGTATTTTCGTTTCTTGTTTTTTCTTTTTTTGTTTTAATTTTAATTTATCCGTTCCGTTTGTTTTTATTCTCTTACTAAAAGATACGGTGTCGGAGCGTTAGCCCCCGTTTGAACAATACTCTTACATTATAGGTCACGTTCGCCAAGGCGTTCCAGATCTCCCCGATCGAGGAGCCGTAGTAGGGACAGACGCAGCCGGTCCGATTCGAGAGACAGACGCTAATCGACGAGACGAGAAGAGATCATCTCATCCAGTTTATATACTACACGATTTCGATCTTCAAACATTTCCTCAGTTCGCCGGTCGTTTAGTGAACAACACAAGATCACCGAATTAACTTAATTGTATTTAATTTTCTTTACAAACGATCGGATATATTTTTTTCTACTTTACTTTATTATCAAGTTTACATCCTGTATATTTGTAGTAATTGTGTACCGTGTGAATTACTTCGATTGGTCTTTTTTTATTCTTTTTTCCTTTGTATACACATCTTACTGTTTACGTATGTTTATTCCTCTATTTTTTTTAAATTGTATGTAGATAGCGTTTGTATTAGTATCAAGATGACTATTATCACAATATAATGGTAAATAATTCTTACCTGCATATACATACATACATAGTTGATATGTAAAAAAAATTTAATTTTCCTCAAGATCGTAGCCTAAGACATTTTTTGTATTATCTAATAATTAAAACTTAAGTAAATTTATGTTTGTATTTTATTTATTCCAATAATTTCTAAATTATTTGGTTTTGTATAATTACCTAAATTAACCTTAGCCGCTAATGTTTCAATTGATAACTTCTAATATGCTGAGAACGCGATAAGCTCTTGTTGTAAATATCGACTGCTTCATACAGGGCGTCATGGTGACACCGAAAACAAAACAGAACGAATAACCCGAAGAATTAAAAAAAAAACGCAAAAAATTGGTCGATTTTTAATTTAAGGGGTCACCTTCCCAACAGGTCCACAACTGTCAATATGTCATCAATGTGTACATTGAATGATCATTAATAGTGATAATTTCAGTGAGTGAGTGACCATAAAGTTGATAAGTAGAATAATGAGCATTTGTTTACTGAGTAAATTGAGAAAAAAATTAACACTTATCAGCATTTAGTTTATTTAATAAACGGCAGACCGGTTAGTTCCTAATACTAACGATGTAAACAGCCGGTGATTAAATAATTATTAAAACTCCAAGTTTGCGGTAGAACTCGTTGTTTATTTAATATAATCGCTACTGAATCTGTACCTATCACTGTCGTAGTTCATTAATTTTAACTCTCCTACTCGTATTTATGTATCTCGCATTACATAATTAAATAATGATTTCCAAAATGTAGTAAATATTTCCTTTCAGCATACTCTACACACGCACCTCTGTGTATACACAATTGCGATTCGTAGAAGCGCTACCTTTTGCCTATCGATTTGTCAAATAACATCTAAAAAAACAAAAACGCAAGATGTGGTTACTTTGAAATAAAAACACGTCGGTAGTTATTTTTAAATTTAATTCGAAACTGTTCTTCCATTTGTAACATTGTCATCGATCTCAGATAACGATACAAGTCTTGTCTATCTGATTATAATGACATTACATGTTCAATACAATTCTATATCTGTAACTGTAGTGTAGTCGCGCGGCCGACCGTACGTACTCATCCACATCATCATCATGTTAGATGCCTAACTAACTATGAATAATACTACCACTACTATTACACACTATCATCTATACTGTAGAAAAAGAGAGAGAGAGGGAGGTGTGGGGGAAAGGAGCGAAGAGGAAAGAAAAATATGTAGGTATGTATATAGGTATAAATCGTTGTAACCTGCTAGGTACATAATACGGAAATAAACGCGTTATTACGAATGAACAATACAACACACACATTATACACAATTATCGAGAGACAATAATTGCAATTGGAACGCGGCCGATTATAGCCTTCTGCGGCCCATTCCGCCGAACGCTATGCTGCCACCGCCGCCGCCACCTCCGCTACCGTTACTACCGCCCCCGGACGGCGACGAGTTCAGGAACAGTTCGATGTAACGGTGCTGCATGTGTCCCTTATCTTTGCTCATCGCTCTAACGGCGTCGTCGTGCGAGGCGAATTCTACGTCCGCCTCTCCCGACGCCCTGCCCGTATGATCCTGTAGCAATCTGATATTCATCGGAATGATCGGTTTAAAGAACTGTAAAAAAATAAATCGCCAATTTCGTGATGGATTCAAAAATGTACACTTACCTCGGCGATATCCATCTGCGTAGCTTTGAACGGTAGTCCGCGCATGTGAACGCAGTGCGCGCTGTTATCCCTATCGCTGGAACCGCCGCCCCAATCCTTGACGTCGAACGGCGATCGGTTACCGCGAATGTCGCCGTTATGGTTGCTGATCCACGGCCGATTGTCGTAATCGTTATAATCTGAGTACCAACAAAATAATAAAATCGATACGTTCATGCAGTGCGAACCAACTTGTGCGTGATCCGAAATAGTTGGTAGTGACGAAACATAGGAATTTAAAAACTATTATTAATAAAATTAAATCGTGTTCTATTGACAATCGAAAGGAATGAAAAATTAGAAACGTGTATAATAAATGCTTCGTTAATTCCTACGTATAAGTAATCTTACAAGAACCTCACGGTTAAATAGAGTAATACAGTTGTTACCTGGCATATTATTCGAATATCCCCCTTTGAAGCTCCTCGAACCCCGAGGATGAAAACGGCCGCTTCCGCCGCCGCCACCGCCGCCGCCGCCGTACCGGTCGCCACGATCGTACGGGCCCGGTCTGGAATAGCCGCCCATAGAACCGCCGCCGCCCATTCTACGGTTCGAGTAGCCTAGTACGCTGTTCACTTCCGATAAACTACTTCGAAATATCTCGATGTACCTGTATTACGCAAAAAGAAAAACGAAACGACACGTTTAAAAACAAACCAACATATCCTTTTCACTATTACATTATTCTATCCTCCAATAAATACTTATTCATTAAATTAAATAAGCAGGTTCTGTAGTTTCCCTCGATATCATCGATTTTTATTTACACCGATTAATTTTTGTACGATTTTTATTTATTTACTTACTATATATACCTACATATGAACAAAAATAATGTAAGTGAATACATTTTTTAATGAATCTATATACCTACTGTGTGGAAATCACTTATGGAATAAAATTGTGTCCTTATTTTAGAAAATTATAAAAAACGTCGCGACACGTCAACTAGCGAATTCAAGTGTGCACTTTTTAGACAAACATTTAAATGTACAGGGTGATTCACACAAATCTATGATGTTTATTTTTAATAAAACGCCCTGTATATTTGTATATTTCTGAAAGCTTCTTAACAACCTGATTTCAAAGAACTACATCATCTAGAGTATATTATTATCTAATAATACAGGGTGAAACTTAAAATTAGTTATGTATAATTCCCTTTAATACATTAATTACATAAAATAGTGATAATGATGTAGTTCTTTGAAATCAGGTTGTTAAGGAGCTTTCAGAAATATACAAATATACAGGGCGTTTTATTAAAAATAAACATCATGGACTATGCTAGATTTGTGTGAATCACCCTGTACATTTAAATGTATGCCTAAAAACCGCACACTTGAATTTACCAGTTAACCCGCTGGGACACGGCGTTTTTTATAATTTTCTAAAATAAGGACGCAAACAATTTTATTTCATAAGTGGTTTCCACACTGTACTCACTTAAAAATCAATATTTCTCGAATTAAAAAACCTTAAAACAATTCGAATGTATCTATTACATATACACGTTATATTTGTTCCAACTTACAGCGCGCCATTACATTTTTTATACATATGATCATTAATAAATGTTAAATTCGCCGACCACAACTAAGTGCCTCGAACGTCTACATATCTATCGACTAGTATTTTTTATGCATGCCGTACTGTCGCGCCTACATAATACCATACATACATATTGTATACTATTTTTCAATTATGTATAAATTTCGAATTTATTATTAAAAGAATTAATTTCGATTGTACATAATAAAAACATAACATGTAATAAATCCACGATGAGGGTAATTCTCGATAAATATAAATAACATTTTTATAATATGTATAATAGTAGTAGGTTGGTTCTTTCGACCTTATTCAAAGGTAAAAAAGCGTATCCTACTTCCTAATCGTTCTTTTTTTCTTTTGTTCTTTTTAACATAACTGACAAGTATCCGATGCACCACACAAAATAAAGCGCGCTCCGTAGATGACTTCGTATAAGACAAAAACTTTTTTGTTCTTGTTGTAAACCTGTTTTATCAAGAAACGAATTAAGACGAGACAGTCGAGTGATCGTCACAAGTTAGCTCTCCCCTTATGAAGCAAAGTATGTATATTAAAATTTACGTTTCCTAGCAGTTTCGGTTCGTGAAAACCATCATTGGTGGTCATTTTTCTGGCACCCATCAATCTTTTTATTTCGACAAGTTACCAATTCACTTTGAGTAAACAAAAAACATACGCTTTCCAAATTACGACTTGCTACGCGATATTTTGGAATAGTTATCAACAGAACTTGACACAGATGTTCAAATTTTCTTCATTCATTCTCAGGGGGAAAAAAAAAATTCAATTAATTATAAAACAAGAATAAATCATCATTAGAAAATTTCATCATTTTGTCCCCAAACAATTTGACTAATATTAATCGATATAAGAGCTTCTCATACTTATAATATGTACATTGTTCGGAATTTCGCTCAAATTTATATTTCATAAATATGTATATGTTATATACAAAGGCATCTAGTGAAGAATACATAATTTATGACGATCACTGTATGTTGTACATATACTTGTTGAAATTTAGAACACATTATATTCTTAAAACTCTCAATACATTGACGTAAATTAAAATGAGATAATCGAACACGTCTAGCCGCACAAAATGAATTGAAATTCATTAAAGAAAATAAATCTGTCGCATTACTTTTCTTTCTTATACCTACAAGTAATAAGAACATAATGTATACGTATATACAGCAATACATACAAGTAGAAATATAGGTAGTTACTAATAATAATATTTAAAAAATAAAAACAAATGAAGAAGGTGTGACCCACCCTCCCATAGTCACCCCACCTGTGTCCTATTTTTCTCGATGTTTCTGCAGAGCTTTCTCTGCCACTTCTTTGCTAACAAACTGTACGTAAGCCTCCCCAGAACTCCGCCCCGAGTAGTCAGTCAGTAGAGTAATTCCGTTGGGCACTATCTCCAACCCTACCCAAACAACCCAATCAGCCCTTAAACTCAAAATATTGCATAAAACATCTGTATTAAACTTTCAATTGTCTTTGAAAGTTTCACATCACAGTCATATTCGCATCTACATCATCTATCGGAAAATAACCAGACACATCATAAGATGACAAGGAGATTTTAGAAAGACATTATTTTAAAATATAGGTACATATATGTAGTACATACTTATATCGGTATCTGCATATATAGGTACTTAATTTAGTTTACAAAACTACACCAATAATACGAATAAAACTGAGATGTCGATAGATTTGATAGTAGAAGAATGATGAATTTTATAGACATATCTTTGCATCTGCCACATACTATACATATACGAGTAGGTATACAATAGGTAACTAACGATTCATCTTGACAGCATAAAATTAAAGACTATGTCCATAAAATATACAACATCCCCGATTTACACCAAAAACATTCGTTACAGCAATGAAAATCAAATACCGGTAAAGAACTGAGCTATCTCCTCCTTCGAACATCCGAATGGGAGACCTCGCAAACGGACGCAACCATCCTCGTTGGCACCATATGTTGGTCCACACCTCTTAATCACCCATTCCATTTCTGCTCGACCCACTTTGAAAACTGCGAAATATTTGGTCAAGTACTACTAAGATACTTGTGCAAGTATCTTACCTTCAATATATCGGTTGCCCATATGATCTCTATCCCGTTCGCAAGCTCTTTCCATGTCGCCCTCATTCTCGAACTCGACGAATGCTTCGCCGCTAGGCCGACCCTCTCGAGATGTAGTCATATGGACTCCGTTCTTGCCGCCCTTCACGTTACATTCCTTAAAGAATCGTAAGATTTCATCCACCGTAGCGGACCACGGCAAACCTCTCAGCTTGACAACGAAACCATCATCCTGATCGCCACCGCCAGACATCGCTACAACGATAGAAATAATATTTACACAAAGTATATTACAAATCAAGCGTCAAACATACCTTTCTTTAGTAATTATACAGATTCGTATTGTGGAAAAATTAATTTCTGACACGAAATACACAACGCGAACGAACAATTGATGTTTCCACAACAAATCACAAAGTAACATAAAATGGCGGATCGATAGAGGACACCAAACAAAACTGAACAACGCACACAAGTTAGGAAATACAATTACAATTAATTTTTAAGGCTATCGTTGGAATCTCCGCACTCTTACAGCATGAGTTGAGATAATTGATAACAATCAACAATACAAAAGTTCAAACAAAACTAACATTTTTATATTTCAGCACTCAAATTGGAACATAAGCGCCCCCTTTTAGAAGAAAGGAAGAATTAAAATCGATCTGACTACAAAAAAAAGAGGGCACTACAATTCAAGAAATTCACTATTACAATTACAGATGATACAGAAACCACGTAAAAAATTATCAAACGTTTCCCGCTATAATTTCGTACCTATATAGTAAAGATTAACAAATTAATTCTAGTAAGAAACCGAATCAAACATTGAACAATCCTCTGTATTATTTATTCATTGAAATTTATAATTCTTGTCATCCGCTTGTCACATTTATACCTACCTATTAGATCGAAGTTTACATAAACCTAATAATAAATATTATTAAAACTGTAGTATGTATAATAGTAACGATAGTGCCACATTTTTATTTTATAGTTTCAAATTCAACAGTTATAGGAAGTGACGTTAAAAAAAGGTCCGACTTGGATGCGCAAGCGTACTATTTTGATCCTTCTCGAAGTCGCCATTTTAAGTGAAACGTAGACAAGTCGGCCCGTGAGATTGACCATTTGTCACTTTTTGCGTAAAATTTCTGGTCGTTTATTCGTGCCGAT
The DNA here is from genome assembly GCA_023690525.1 of Holotrichia oblita. Lineage (NCBI taxonomy): Eukaryota > Metazoa > Arthropoda > Insecta > Coleoptera > Scarabaeidae > Holotrichia > Holotrichia oblita. Next base: position 103,498,043 of record CM043021.1, read on the forward strand.
CAGACGTCTCAGAATCATCGTAAATTGTATAAAATTAAAATGGGTTCATCCAGACACCGTGATAGAAGCAGAGACAGAGACCGCGATCGTGATAGAGGACGCGAAAAAGATCGTGACAGGGACCGTGAGAGACGAGAACGGAAACGCAGCAGGGATAGGCATCGTGATAGAGACCGGGAACGGGATCGCGAAAGGAGAGATAGAGAACGTGAAAGACGTAGCAGAAGCAGAAGTAAAGGCAGAGACAAGAGCAAAGAGAAAACACCTGAACCTGATGGTGATAAATTGCTCGCTGAAACTTTGGCAACTATTGCAGCAACAAGGCAGTACGCATCGTTTGCTACTCCCAAACTTATCGATGAAAATAGCAATGATGGAGGTAATCATTTTTATTTACTTTTTATCTGTCCAGTAAGCAAGTTGTATTATATCAATAACACTATATAGGATAAATATTGAGTATTTAAAGTTAAGCTTCTATTTAAATTAGTAGTAAATAACTGATTATGTAATTATGATTTAAAAATAATATTTGTGGTGTTTTTTTAGTAACTGTGGTGACATTTGTAAATATATTGCCAACCTACACTATGTCAAATATACAAAATGTCAAAATCAACAAATAATAACGATTGCTAATATTTATAGGTTAATAATAAGCTGTTTAATTTTCTTGTGCTGTTAAATAAATATGAAAAATGTACTTTTAAAGATATATTTCAACATTAGTAGATAAACATGATAATTTTTTAAACGATATTAATGTTATCGCGGGGCCACATTTATAGTTTGCGCGATTTTGACAGATTTGTAATGACATTAATGTCAAAATTGCATGCTCAAACATCGGCACAAACTATAAATATGACCTTTAAGTACATATTTATATAGTTTTAATAAGTGTTGTTGTATTGGATGTTGGATTGTATAAAAGTAATTCATATTTTATCTACAAATCTCAAGAAAGCGATTTTTGTATACGAGTAGGTGTTTCATTTGTAATATATTTGATATTTTATTGTTTATTATTCAACCGCTTAAGGCAAATTTGGTTTTCAGTTGAAGATAGCATGCAAAAGAAGAAGAAAAGATCACGCTGGGGTGGTAGCGAACATGACAAAATATTTATACCGGGAATGCCCACCATATTACCAATGAATCTTAATAAGGATCAGGAGCAAGCGTACCTGCGTAAGTATTATCACATTATCCATCTATTTATCATGAATCTGCTCATAGTTCAATATGCCTGCTGTCGTACTTATGTAGCTTTTGTAATAATAATAATAATAATTTAAAACTCGAACAGCGGTGAGTATATCTATCGCGAAGTGAATTTACATAAATGTCTAAATGCAATCTATAGGAAAATTTTATCAAGACGCAGCCAATTTCAGATTTGTAAGAGCGTATGTATATCATGTGAGTGACGAATGGTCTAGTTATTCTATTATTCACTCAAAATTTTGTTTTTTGTTATTTTAATTAATATATATATACATGTATACATCTTTAAGATATAAAATATTTAATACGTGTACTAAATATTTCTATTGTATTATAGATAGGTATTATGAGCATACAATTTCTAACTGTTGGGCATTTGCCCTCTTCTAACCCGCTTTCTTACAGTTCAACTGCAAATCGAAGAGGTGAGCCGTAAGCTGCGTTCGGGAGATCTGGGAATCCCCGCCAATCCGGAAGAAAGGTGCGGCCTAATCAACTTTACCTCTACTTTCTCTCTCATCTGCCAGCCGCATCTCTGTTCTGTTCAGCATCAGTGTGGTGGTTTGGCAACGAAAACACAGTCATAATTTTTTAATCTTTACTTTTTTTTTTTTTTTATTATTTCACAAAGTAGATCGATATCGAATCGAAATGACGTGCCGTTGTTACGCTGTCGAACGAACGAAAATGTCTCGTCACCGTACGAAGATGGACGCGGCGGCATTTTTGTTCGTTCGATTTCATTCCGTTGGACGAGTCGAGTTGACGGCTAACGACGTGCTTTCAACGTCATTTCATTCTATGGGCTTTTGTTAAGATTTCGGCGGCAGTTTACCGCGAGCCGCCTCATCAAACTCAAATTTTTTTTATTCGCATTTAACATCAGAACAAAACGGATTCAATTTCATTCAATAATTTTAACAAAAGTTAATGTGAATGGTTAAGCTTGTTTTTAGTATAAATTGCCAATTTATAATCGTTCCCGTTGTTTTTCGATACCGTTACGGGTCATACGGGCGGAATGTTAGCGATCTAATTACAATTGATCGTCGGATGATTTCATAAATTATAGATTGGCAACATTTCTACCGCAAATAATTTGAAAATTGTACAGGATGGAACACCATATTCGCCTCCGTTTATAAGTACATAATGCTTACGTAAAGAGGTGTGGCATGTTTATTAAAATCTTGTTATAATACCTATTATTTGTATATACATACACTACAGCGCGGCGAACACTTAAAAGTGAAAGTTTTAAATATTTGTTTTCAATTTGCCATTCGAGACAATGTTTTATTTTCACATATAATATATTATACATATCTACATATATATGTAGTTAGTAGTAAGTTAGATCTTGGTTTAATGTAGTAACGTTTATTTGCTTCGTGTATCGTAACAATACGTATACATATACAAGGTGTCCCTCTAGTGCGCCCAAGTACCATACTTCCCCTTGTAGATATTTTTTCTGAAAAACAATTACATGGAGGTTACTTGAATTGAAATGGCACATATTCTAAACTTACTTTCACTTATACAAGTTGTTCCATTTTCACTGAACAAAATACAACTTTGTTATTTTAAATGCAGTCGCATTATTTGTAAATGTTTTGTATTAGGGTTCCCTATTCCTAAATTCTTCAACTCTTTCGAAGATATTTATAATCCTTTATATCCTTAATATTTTCTTATTGCACCATCTAAAAGAAAAATTAATATTGTAAAGCACTTTGAAGCGTAAGGGACCAAACTTCTGCGAACGAAAGTAAACGATCAGAGATACGGAGAACTGCCTTAACTTTCAACAACACTTGCACTTGCAACACTTAATTGAGCAAAAAATTCTACATCGATTCATATTAAGGTGTCATATTATTCTTTTGAGTTATTAGAGATTATTGGTTCCAACTACGGAAAGTATACCTACTATAATTTTTTGTCATAGTTAGGTATGAAAATAAAATATAATAATAATAAGATGGTGCAATAAGAAATTATTAAGGAAAATTGTAAATATCTTCGAAAGAGTTGAATAATTTAGGAATGGGAACCCTAATACAAAATATTTACAAATAACGCGACTGCAGTAAGAAAAATATATACCCACCATTGTATTTAAAATATCAAAGTTGTATTTTGTTCAGTGAAAATAGAACAACCTGTATAAGTGAAAGTAAGTTCAGAATGTGTGCCATATTAATTCAAGTAACTTTCGTGTAATTGTTGTGTAATTGAGATATGGTACTTGGACGCACTAGAGGGACATCCTGTACATGTATGCGGTGATACATCCTTTAACAAGAAAATTTAGAATTTTAAAAATATCTTTAAACGGTTGCTCATCTTTAAACGGACGCGAACATGATGTACCATATTCTTGTATATACAGAGAGAGAGAGAGAGTGGAATAGATAGATTTTAACTAACTATTCTTCTTCTTCTTTTTAATAGTTAATATTTTTGTTTATTATATACCTACCTGCTAGTAATCAATACAGGATCATGATGATGATGATGATGACGATGAATAACTAATTAATTAAAACAAATAATTCGTTTACTTTCAGCGAATAATAATCTTTAAACTTTTATTACAGCTAATATTTACCTATACATATTATACGTACATACTTGATGATGATTCTTATTACATAATATTATTATGATATTGAACGATAATAACTAATCCATACGTTTTTCCATAGGAAACTTGAATTTATCAGTCAATCACACAGCCGCTTGTTGTTAGTTGTAATAATTTTTTTTTAATTGCCGTCTTTCTAAAATATCGACCGCTATCATCAGTTAATCATAGTGTTGAATGTGCGAATTTCGCACACGTTGATCATGCTAGTGCGAGGGACGGGGGGGAGCGGATGGATGAACGGTAAAAGTTCGGTAAAAGGGATCGAGAATGACATGTACGGACGTACACTCACCTTAAAGAAGTTGTAGAACGATTTTACATAGCAGTAATATACTGTCTTTGTCAGGTCATCCCCTCTACATTTAATGTGACTGTCGCCCACTGGAGGCAATGAGTAATATCGTATTTTTCGTAATTTGTGTATTCAGTCTCTGCTGTGCAAGCGGAGCGGGAGCAATTAACTCATACTTGGTTACTAGGAACTATTTATGTATTCCTACTAAAATCGACACATCGTTATTTCCTAGAAAAGGTAGATGCGATTATTCTTCAAGGCAGTAACAGAAAGTATATTATCTCTATTTGAATAGCAAGGAACTCTATGTGTGTGCGCCCTACTATATAAGATAGCGCGGCGTAAAATACCTACAATACATGTTGGTAATCTAATTAAAACTTTTTAATAAATTCTTAAATCATAATACACATTTTAAATGTTTTGAAATGAAATGATATATTAGTTATTTACATACTTTTGACATATAGCGAGGCGTAGGCAAAGTTGTTTTGGATAGATAATTCATTATTAGTTGTTTATCTATTTATCTTTAAAATACATCATCTTCAAGATGTATTTTGTTCTCCTTGATATACTTAAAATCGTTAATTATCTTATTGTTAGTGTATTATTGTAACAGCTAAAGGGTTTTGTTTTGAAAAAAATTAACGTAAAATTTTTCAGCACAGCAGAAGACATTACTTAAAACGTACGCGCAATGTTTAGTTAAAAGAAAATATAATGCTATACAATTTTTGAAGAAGTTGTAATAGTAATAGTCATTAATATATCATTCAATGGTCTTCATTAATTTTACTGTAGTAGGTAAAAAGTTTACTTTGCAGATTTTAAGGTGTCTATTTTTGCTGTGTATTAATACTTTCAAATACAACAACAATTTTAAATGCGTTTATCTCTCGATAAGATAATGCATTTTTTTCCCGGACGTAGTCAGCCCGCAGACTGACAAGTGGTCCTGTGAACCGCCCCCTAGGAGATTTTAGTCACCCCGGAATCCTCTTAATGACATGCGTAAGGGTGATTGGGCTGTCTTTTCTTCGTCTTGTATTGCTCTAGTTCTCCTATATTAGAAAAAAAATATATATAGAGTTCAGATAATAAATAGAAATATATTACAATATATTTCTACTTATTATCTGAACTGAATATATAATAAATAACAATGGTTATTTCTAATGAAATAATAAGTAAATAAATAAAAATAAAGTAGTATTCTTAAAAAAAGTAACAATTTGTAAAATAATAATAAAAGTATTATGTATATATCACAAATAACAGATATTCAAAAATAATTAGTATAATAATAATAAAAATAAAGTTGCTTTCTCAAAATAAAATAACAAAAAATAAAGTCGCATTCCCAAAATAAAATAAAAAAAAACTATGTAATAAATAAAAAGTAATAAATATTTTAAAATAATTGAATAAAAATTAGATGCCATCAATAATTAGTCAGCAACAACGAGGATAAAACCTCCGTTTCGTAATTTTTAATTTTGGCAAAAATGTCAAACAGTTTTTTAAAGTTATCATTCTTCATTGGTAGCCCACAGCTTCTGGTAAATTCATTAATTTTCAGTTTAATCATCCGATCAACCAAAAATATATCACAGTTAATTTAATTCAAGCTCTGTAATTGTTATTTATCTTTGTAGCATGCTCATGATAAAGTTATTAAAAAATAACGAAATATTGAGCTTATGAGTAAATCAGTTTTAATTGTGCTACAGACCGACACCCTAATATCATCTTATAACTTATTACATTAAATATAGGTATATAATATTTTTAAATAAAAAATATGACTGTATCTAAAACACAATCATAAACTGTAACAAAATTTTAACATTTACATACAGTTATAACATTTTTATTAATATGATTTATTAATGAAAAAAAATATATTGCAAGAATTATGATGGTTAGCCAATATAAAATTCAGCAGTACAGTATATTCTATCATGAATTTAATAAAGCACTATATCAGATTTTAAAAAATAATATCGAAGAAAAATAATTATTTATATAAAATCATTAGTAAAACATTTGACAATAACGATAAACGTTAATAAAACTCTGCGGTAAGCACATTATTTGAAGTATGAGGGAATTAGAACATTGTTGGATGAGGTATATGAATCGGGGGTTAGTATAATCGTTTGTTCTTTTGATGTAAAACTTCCAGAAATTCTCTTTCAAGTCTAATATGTCAATAGACTATAGATCCAACAATACGTCCATTATTTATGTATGTTTAATTATATTTTACGGGGAACGGCTAATGACAAATCCCAAAGAACAGTATCTAGTCGGCAAAATTTTATGTGAAAATGTATGCCAATGCAAAGAAAACCTATGCAGAAATTATGGGATTATCTAAGATGCCTAATTATGGCAAGTATTTCTTAATTAGCAATCGTTTAAGTTGTTCACCCTCAAATAAATCTTCAAATGCGTAACCTATAAATCCGATGCAAGTTATATTTGCAAATTCAGTTTGCATTATTATTCGTAAACATGCCAGGTGATTTCAGTAGTGTCGAAACAAGATCCAAAATTGTGACGCTTTGGGAACGTGGTTTGTCCTATAGCGAAGTTGCTCGAGAAGTTGGACATTCGGTAAGTACAAAATTTTTATATATAACACATTGCTCCTTCTGTAAAATAATATATTTTTTTCTTTGTCGTAATAATACGTTTGATACTACAGATTCTACTAAACTATTTTTATTATATGAATTCCATTTATAAACCTATATAGTTATATTTAGTGCCTCCGTTTTTACGATCCGTACCATCTCGCATATATACATATTCTAAAACTTATTTCTTTCGCAACTTTTTCAGAAATCCGTGGTTCATTACTGGATCAATCGATGGCGAACGGAAGATCAAAACACCGCGTTGAAAACGAGACCAAGGTCGGGCGATCCGCCAAAAATTGGTCCAGAGGATGCCGGCAGAATTTTGCAGCACGTCAGTCAGCAGCCCTTTATCACGTTAGATAAAATAATTGAAGAGCTAAATTTGAATTGCTGTGCAGAAACGCTACGTAAATTTCTGCATAAGCAGCACATCCACTGTCGGCGCCCTGCAAAGAAAGTGGAATTGTTTCCCAGACATGTCGCGGACCGTTTAAATTTCGCACATGCAAATTTAAACAGAGATTGGAGCGCCGTCATATTCTCGGATGAGAAGGTCTTCTCAACGGAGGTTTTATCTTCGTTGTTGCTGACTAATTATTGATGGCATCTAATTTTTATTCAATTATTTTAAAATATTTATTACTTTTTATTTATTACATAGTTTTTTTAAATTTTATTTTGGGAATGCGACTTTATTTTTTGTTATTTTATTTTGAGAAAGCAACTTTATTTTTATTATTATTATACTAATTATTTTTGAATATCTGTTATTTGTGATATATACATAATACTTTTATTATTATTTTACAAATTGTTACTTTTTTAAAGAATACTACTTTATTTTTATTTATTTACTTATTATTTCATTAGAAATAACCATTGTTATTTATTATATATTCAGTTCAGATAATAAGTAGAAATATATTGTAATATATTTCTATTTATTATCTGAACTCTATATATATTTTTTTCTAATATAGGAGAACTAGAGCAATACAAGACGAAGAAAAGACAGCCCAATCACCCTTACGCATGTCATTAAGACGATTCCGGGGTGACTAAAATCTCCTAGGGGGCGGTTCACATGACCACTTGTCAGTCTGCGGGCTGACTACCTCCGGGGGAAAAAATGCATTATCTTATCGAGAGATAAACGCATTTAAAATTGTTGTTGTATTTGATTGTATTAATACACAGCAAAAATAGACACCTTAAAATCTGCAAAGTAAACTTTTTTACCTACTACAGTAAAATTAATGAAGACCATTGAATGATATATTAATGACTATTACTATTACAAATTCTTCAAAAATTGTATAGCATTATATTTTCTTTTAACTAAACATTGCGCGTACGTTTTAAGTAATGTCTTCTGCTGTGCTGAATAATTTTACGTTAATTTTTTTCAAAACAAAACCCTTTAACTGTTGAAATAATACACTAACAATAAGATAATTAACGATTTTAAGTATATCAAGGAGAACAAAATACATCTTGAAGATGATGTATTTTAAAGATAAATAGATAAACAACTAATAATGAATTATCTATCCAAAACAACTTTGCCTACGCCTCGCTATATGTCAAAAGTATGTAAATAACTAATATATCATTTCATTTCAAAACATTTAAAATGTGTATTATGATTTAAGAATTTATTAAAAAAGTTTTAATTAGATTACAACATGTATTGTAGGTATTTTACGCCGCGCTATCTTATATAGTAGGGCGCACACACATAGAGTTCCTTGCTATTCAAATAGAGATAATATACTTTCTGTTACTGCCTTGAAGAATAATCGCATCTACCTTTTCTAGGAAATAACGATGTGTCGATTTTAATAGGAATACATAAATAGTTCCTAGTAACCAAGTATGAGTTAATTGCTCCCGCTCCGCTTGCACAGCAGAGACTGAATACACAAATTACGAAAAATACGATATTACCCATTGCCTCCAGTGGGCGACAGTCACATTAAATGTAGAGGGGATGACCTGACAAAGACAGTATATTACTGCTATGTAAAATCGTTCTACAACTTCTTTAAGGTGAGTGTACCTATACATGCGAATGTCGAAAAGCAAGAAAGCAAATCCCTGTAATGAGTTTTTTATGTTTATACGTATCGAAATACCAAATAGGTATATACATATAGAATAAAATTCCCGTAACTACACACTACTGTTATTGTACGGTTCTTAAGAATGCGATAATAATATAACGCAATCAGTAATGTGGGATGACGGGAATGATGGTAGGACGGTCGTTGATGGCGTATTTGATATTCGCAGGTCTCCGTCGCCAGAACCGATCTATAGTAGCGACGGTAAACGTCTGAATACGAGGGAGTTCCGCACAAGACGACGATTGGAAGAAGAACGTCACGCTCTCGTGCTGAGGATGCAGAACATCAATCCGGATTTTAAACCGCCCGTCGACTATAAGTAAGTTGTCGTTGTGTACCTAATCATCATTGTCTGTTATTGACGTTATTCCCGTTAGGCCGCCAGTCATTCGAGTGAGCGATAAAGTGATGATTCCTCAAGAAGAACATCCGGAGATAAATTTCGTCGGATTGCTGATCGGACCGCGCGGGAACACGTTAAAAAGTAAGTCTATCGTCACAATCATCGGATCATAGTATATGTTTGAACCATCATATTGTTTACATATATGAACGGTATACGAACGGTTCTGTGTGGTGTTTCTGGGAGGTGGCTCGCCCCTATAATTTCTAAAATATTCGAGATAGAAAAAACAAAATTTTAGAATTATGTACGGGGCTTTAATTTACATAACATAGTCGATACATTCTCTTATCACTTCCGCTTTTACCTACGTGAAATGACTTTGATTTTCGATTTTTAAATGGGGGAGCTACCTGAATTTTTTTCGATATTTTTATTCGGGATAACATTTTGAGTAGAACTGCAGTAAGAGATATTTTTTGATATAAATTTTTTTTTTCCATTTTTTTTGCGTTTTCACAGAAATACTTAATAAACGTTCGTTCGGCATATCTACTAATGTACGGTATCAAAATTATGGTACTTCAATGCTCTTTCGTGATGATTTAGTGAGCCACCCTGTTCCCATTTGGAAAACTTATATTAAAAGAAAATTTTTATATCAAAAAATTACTTTTACTGCAGTTGTACTCAAAATGTTATGCCGAATCAAAATATCGAAAAATATTCAGGTAGTCCTCTCCTTTTAAAAATCGAAAATCAAAATCATCTCAGGTAGGTAAAACCGGAAACGGTAAGAGAATGTATCGACTATGTTATGTAAATTAAAGCCCCGTACATAATTCTAAAATTTTGTTTCTCTATCTCGAATATTTTAGAAATTATTATAGGGGCGAGGCACCCGCTATAAAAACAATAGGCGCCAATTAATCTTTGCTATTTTTCTTTGTAATTGTTTTTGTTTGTTAATAGCAATGGAAAAAGAAACCGGTGCGAAAATAATTATTCGCGGCAAAGGTAGCGTGAAGGAAGGGAAAGTAGGTAGGAAGGATGGGCAACCGCTTCCTGGCGAGGATGAACCATTGCACGCTTACATCACAGCTACTAATCCGGAATGTGTTAAGAAGGCCGTGGAAAGGGTGAGCAATTTAAAAAAAAGTAATTCTTTATAAAAATCTCTGCTTTCGAAAACAATAATATTCGGCTATTCACATTTGACATCGAATATACAGGATTTCCGTTCTCAAAGGAAAATTAATTAAAATTTAATTTAATTAATTAAAATTAAATTAAATTTCGCAAATTTTGACGCTTGTTTGTATATTTGTTGAAAACATTTTCAGCTGTTTTAAATTTATAAAAAAATTTCCTCACTGTTGAATGGTGAATATGTTTCAATGGATGGATGTCGGTGATTAAAGATGTCTGCAGTTTCTCGAAAAGTTTTATACTTACCACCCACAATTAATGCAACTTCAATTTTCTCTTCTAAGCTCAATGCCGGCGGCATATTTGTTTATTTGTTACTACACTGACGTTTGGAAAGAGAAATGTCGTTGTCAGGGCAAACTAGATTCTAAAATATTCCGTTTATCTTTGTGTATTACATTAGAAAATTCATTATTTTGTTGAGTATTGTTTTATTATTATATATGTTTATTTATTTTATGTATTGCTAAAATGTTACAGATAGACGATTAAACATTTGAAGTATGATGACTGTTTAATTAAGATAGGAGATAACGTGTTTCACAAGTAGGATTTATTTGCAAAATTTAATTTAAAATTCAAGTGCCAAAAAAAATTCCGTTGTGAACGGACATCCTGTACATTCGATATCAAATGTTGTTTTGAGATTGAGAGATTGTGAGATTTTTATAAAGAATTACCTTTTATTTTTGTAAAACTTATAATAACAAAGTTTTCCATATGGCGCCAACTTAAGCAGACACACTCTGTATATAATTAGGATGTGTTGTTGTAATAATGGATACGTTGTAAAGACTTGATAGTTAATCTTACTAGATACGAACTGTATTTAAACATAGGTCTCTGTTGTTAGATCAAGGAGGTGATCAGACAAGGGGTCGAAGTTCCAGAGAATCAGAACGACCTGCGAAGGATGCAGTTACGGGAATTGGCGCAATTGAACGGCACTCTGCGGGAGAACGACGGCCTGAGGTGTAACAATTGCGGAGCGAGCGACCACAAGTCGTGGTTGGTAAGTTGATGCGTAACATGCGCGTAACAAATAAAATTATAATACCTATTATTATTATTTTGTATTTGTAGTATATACCTAGTGGTTATCATCTGATCTCTTACGTTATTGTATGTATGTTTTCAGTGTCCGGATAAACCGAACGTGACGAATAACATAGTGTGTTCGAGTTGCGGCGCCGCCGGACACATCGCGCGCGACTGCCGTCAGAAGCGACCCGGCTTAGGTGGTCCGGGAGCGACGGTCGGCGCCGGCGACAAGGCCAAGATCGACGAGGAGTACATGTCGCTGATGGCCGAGCTGGGCGAGGGACCGCCGCCGCCGCCGGCCGCGCCCGACTTCCTGCTCAAGAGCGGCGGTATCGCCGCGCCGACGCGCAAGAACGCCGCCGTCTCCATGTTCGATCCGTCGCATATGACGCCTCCGAGGCCGCTCATGCCGCCGCCGCCGTCGATGATGCCGCCGAACGGTATCGGAAATATACCGCCGCCGCCTCCTCCTTGGGCTGCCGCTACTGGTACGATTCCGTGGCAACCTGGCCCTCCGGGTATTATGCCGCCGCCGCCACCGCCAGGTTAGTATTCTACGCGCGCACAGTTTTACACAAAATGATAGGAGGATTGTTTGATGTATGTATTTTCAAAATTTCACGTTTCGTAAAATAAAATAAAATACAAAATTTACCGCTCATAACAAAAAAGGAATACATAAGAATATAACTTATATAGTACAATATATATATATATGTACTTGTTATACTTGTTACAGGAGCGTCGAGTCCTCCGCAGATGATGCCCTGGATGAGCGCGAACAATCAACCGCCACCGCCCGGCGCCGGAACTACGACGACTACCGCCACGACAATACCGCCGCCTAGCCTGGCGAATATGCCGCCGTGGCAGCCGCCCTTCCAATGGCCGCCTAGTAACTGCGCTCCTCCTCCGCCTCCCGGTATCGATATGACGAGCCTGCTGACGGCTCCGCCGCCGCCTCCGCCCGCTTCGACGTAAACCGATACTGATAGTAGAGCAAGCGACCGATCTGCGTACAATGTATGTTCTGTTCATCGAATCGTCCCACGATGTGCGAAATTGTATCCGTAATGAACTATACCTATTACTAAGTTTACGCTAAGAAAAAAATTGAGAAAAGACTAAGTAATATGCAGTCGTACAGTATCGGAACATTTATCATCATTAATTAATGGTTGTACGTGTGTGTGTGTGTGTGTGTATGCACGTTATTACTGTAAGTAATATAATAATCAACGTATGCATGTATATAATATATATGTACACGTATGTGTATGTGTTGTATCACACACAACACATACTATACATAGGGATATACATAATACATATATATGCGTATAAATAATTCGATAATAAAAAGGATTTCTTTATCTATGATTTTTGTTTTTTCCTTTTTTGTTACCTAACGTAAACTACCTAAAATTAAAATTTATTTATTAGTCGACGATAGTGTTGACGAATGACGACGACGACGACTCAATGAAAGGTAAGTAAAACAAAAAAACTTGTTTCGGTTCCGCGTGACTATTAAGCCAAGCGTCCACTACGCTCGTCGAATTGAGCCGAATCGAATCGCAATAATTCGCTTCCCGTATATGCAATGATAAACTAAACTCTTAATTTATCGACGCAATTTCATTTGAATATATGGGAAGCGAATTATTGCGATTCGATTCGGCTCAATTCGACGAGCCTAGTGGACGCTTGGCTTTAGAGCGCTGACGCCGCATTCGCAATAGTAACGCTAAACGAACAAAAGAAATAAATAACAAATGCAACAAGATGTATAGAAGAAGAAGAAAAAAGTAAACTAACTACATGATCCTGCCGCCATTAAGACTAAAGATGCGATCGTGCAAAAAATATGTATATTATTATGTGTAATGCTGTAGTCTTAATAAAAAAAAACGATGTGGATTCCTCATAATCATGTATCCTATATATGTATGTATATATATAATTATTCTATATCACATTCTATCTGTATATATGTTGTACCTATATACTTAAGCGATAGTGAAACATGTTGGTAACGTTTAGCGAATATATCTCGCCTAACAAAAATCGCTGGCATTATTTATGGCATACGATTCACAACGCACTGAAGCATATAATTAGTTGGTTTAGATACGATACTACACACGTTGTAATTGAAATTATCAATGACCATTCTTGTTTTAAGTACATAGATGGAGCTATAATAATTATTATTAACTATTAACGTTATCTTATAAACATATTCCACAAAAATAATGTCATTCTTTTTTTTTTTGTATCATTACTTTATGACTAAACTAAACTATATACATACATATTAAATTATGTAAATGTATTATATTATATAAATTCAAATAAATAATTTATATAGCGAGCATTCCTCGTATTTTATGCCGGTAGTGGTATACATATGGGTTTAGTCCATAGATAATAGATTAGTCTTGTAAAGTTGGTATTTATTACTAAGAAAAATTTGACATGGCAATATCACAAGTTTTGATTTATTATCCTTTTAAAATACCAGTGCAAAATCAAGTTTAATAATCGACAGGTTGCTTTTAGGTTTTTAATATTAAAGGAATAAATTTTTAATTAGATTATATTACTTTATAAATACAAAATTATGGTTCATAATTTATTATTTAGCATTTGTTGTGCAATTAGATTTTCATTAAAAAAATAATCTAAATTAATGAACGTTTTGTTACTAACTAGCTTTAAATAAATCTGAATGCAATGTAAAATATTTTTTAAGCAAATTATTTTTATTTATTGTGTGATTTAAATAATTTTATTTACCAAAAAATGTTTTATGGACAAATCTTGTAAGAAGAAATTTATTATTATTTATATATAAAATAAATTATTTTGAAAATGTAATGAATCAAACTGCATTTATTTGTAGGTGATATTAATTTTATATATGATGTTACCGGCTATTGAAAAGTCGCCGTTTATATCCAGATAGCGACCGCGAGAATTTTGGCTCAAATAAACTTTAGCGACTTCAAGATCTCATTGGCAGCTGCTTAATAAATCAGCGACTTCGATTCTAAGTTTATTTCTTATTACTGTAAATCATTATTTTGCGATAACATATTTCAGTAATGTTTTTTAAACGGCGACCTAAGATAGTGATATTCCAATATTTAAGATATTATTATACAGCGACCTTATTAAATCTATATTATATAATTTCAACTCTACTGTGTACTGACATTATTCCTGTGAGTTGGTCCCATTTAGAACCCTGTTGATATCTCTGTCACAAATGAATAACGGTTACTGGCAAATCAACTACAGATCATCCCTAGTCCATAGATAATTAGTTTTTGAAAAATTTTGAATAATATAGTTTGAATGGCAAGTTCTTAAGTATGGATGAATGACTTTTGCAGCGCCTCTTGCAGTCATACCGGTACTACTTAAGGCACAATTTAGCGCGCGGGTTATTTAAAATTTTGTTTCTGTATTTTATGCATTTATGTATATACTAATGATTGCGTCAGACAAAAAATTGAAATTTAACTGACATTGCGATTTGAGGCAAATTTTAAGTATTTAGTCATTAGAATGTTTGGCATACAATGATTTGATGAAATGGCAGTTTATTAATAAAGTCAATAAATCACTTTTAGTTAGTTTAGTATTTTATTAATTTAGTTAAAACAAAAATAAGTTTATTTATTTATGATTATAATAAAACAAAATTTAAACTGCTTAACATTTTAACTGATTTAAACTAAAAGAATACCAAAAATTCGCAGATGGTATAGATTTTAAAACCAATTGGGAAATTTAATTTTTTAAAAGAAAAAAAAAAAGTATGGAATATTAGTTTTTGATTATCACAATTAAACATGTTTGGTTATTAATTCGTTACAATCATACCTTCAATATCTTTTCTTTCTTCACTGGAAATCGCCGTCTATTATTCATATATAGGTACACTTTATTCATTAAAATATACCTAAAGTAATATTTTCAAATTACCTACATAAATACTTACATAGGCGAAGCGATATCTGTATAACCAGGATATCAGAACACTTCTTTTTATAAGATTAAAGTTAAATTTCTCGGTTCGCCCGACTAAAAACGCATTTTTTGTGTATAATGTTAAAATAATATGCAATACAAAAATGACAGAAGACAATAGAGTAAAATAATAGTGACAGGATAGTGACAATGGTGACAGCGAAAAAATCATCAAAAAAAGGTAAATTTATGCACCGAGCTGAGAGAAATAACATTCGTTTTTAGTACCGGCAACGACTGGGAGATGGAGTTGAAATTCTCGTTCAAAGACTCAGGACGCTAGTTGCCACATCTGGTTCCAGTCTTGTAAAGTTTATTTATAAAAATCAAAAATGCCCGGCAATATATACAAGTCATTTGATTTATTAACCTTTTAAAATGGCAATAAGTTTCGTCGACAGGTTGAATCAAGTTAATATTAATATTATAGGGAATAAACAAGACTCAGGACGCCGAGTACAATAGTTAATTAGATTATATACATAAATACAAAAATGTGGTTCATAACTGGTGCAAGTTATCTAGCATTTGTAGTGCAACTGGTTTTCTCGGCAACTATTGGTAATAATTTCAACGTTTCGAATACAAGCACATAAATAAATCTGAATGCAATGTATGAATTTTTCCAGCCTTCAGGTTATAAAAATTCAGCAGAATTGGTGGAAGAGCAAATTTACCAAAAAATGTATTTGGTGGACAAATCTTGTAAGAAGAAATTTATTATTATTTATATATAAAATATATTATTTTGTAAAATAACTAATGAATGACTGTATTTATTTGTTATAGGTGATATTAATTTTATACATATGTCCCGGCTATTTGAAAAGTTTCCTAATCTTTTTTCGAAATATTCGGCTCAAATCATGACTAGATAGAGCTTCAAGACTTCCCATTTGTAAAGTTAACATCACCAGCGTTCATTCTAAGTTTATTTCTTATTACTGTAAATCATTATTTTGCCTTCACATATTTCAGTAATGTTTCCGATTCTGTTTTCAAAGTAAAAAGTAGTACCTAAATTTACTTTATTATTATACCTACCTTATTAAATCTATATGATATAATTTAAAGGTAATGGCTTACTTCACATTATTCCTGTGGTTGGTCCCATTTACCCTGTTGATATCTCTGTCGTCAAATGAAAAATTCAACAAACAGATCCCGGTTAGTAGTACTAAAGTTAATTTTGTTTTTGAAAAATTTTGTAAATATAGTTTGAAATGATTTAAGAAACATAGTTCTTAATGTACAAGACTCAGGACGCCGTATTGTATTTTAGTTCCACGTTGTGACAGATTATTTTTAAAAGAAAACCAAAAAGTCTGGATTACTAACATTTTTAAATTATGCAAAAGAATCGTTACTGCCTCAACTAGGAAGAAAGATTTTAACGTAACATTTAGTCAAGTGTAAACAAAAATTAATTTTGTATATATGTATCATATTCCACCCTTCAACTTATTAATCAAAGAATAAATCACTTTTAGTTAGTTAGTATTTTATTAATGTATAGATCGGCAAGTTTATTTATTTATGATTAAATGAAATCTCTTCGAAACAAAAAGGTAAACTGTTAACATTTTTCTGATTCCACACTTCAAAGTTTAAAAAGTAAAAATAAAAAACTTGAAAATTTCTCGGTTTTTTCGAAAAGAAAAAAAATATGATAAAAAGTATCACGTAAATACCAATATGAATATGTATACAAACAATTGGGCACAATCTGTTAGACCATAGACAATTCCTAACAAATGGCCACAAAAAATGGCTGATTTCAAACATCTAGCAGTATATTGTACAAATATCTAGAGGACTAATCTCAACAAAATATATTAAATTATACAATATGTACCTAAAATCAGATTTGAAATATCCATCTCTGATGCTTCCAAAGTTGGGTACCTATCAGGTAATAGAAAATATTGTTTAAAATGCCCGGCTAGCAAATTTTGTTTTTTTCGAAATATCTCGGCAATTATGAGAGATAGAGCCGAAATCTCTTCGGTACAAGACTCAGGACGCCGAGTACAATCTGTTCCACCCTTCAAAGTTTAAAAATTCAACAAATGCCCGGCTAGCAAATTTCTCGGTTTTTGCGAAATATCTCGGCAACTATGATAGATAGAGCCGAAATCTCTTCGGTACAAGACTCAGGACGCCGAGTACAATCTGTTCCACCCTTCAAAGTTTAAAAATTCAACAAATGCCCGGCTAGCAAATTTCTCGGTTTTTTCGAAATATCTCGGCAACTATGATAGATAGAGCCGAAATCTCTTCGGTACAAGACTCAGGACGCCGAGTACAATCTGTTCCACCTTCAAAGTTTAAAAATTCAACAAATGCCCGGCTAGCAAAATTGTCGGTTTTTCCGAAATATCTCGGCAACTATGATAGATAGAGCCGAAATCTCTTCGAAAGTTTAAAAAATTCAACAAATGCCCGGCTAGCAAATTTCTCGGTTTTTTCGAAATATCTCGGCAACTATGATAGATAGAGCCGAAATCTCTTCGGTACAAGACTCAGGACGCCGAGTACAATCTGTTCCACCCTTCAAAGTTTAAAAATTCAACAAATGCCCGGCTAGCAAATTTCTCGGTTTTTTCGAAATATCTCGGCAACTATGATAGATAGAGCCGAAATCTCTTCGGTACAAGACTCAGGACGCCGAGTACAATCTGTTCCACCCTTCAAAGTTTAAAAATTCAACAAATGCCCGGCTAGCAAATTTCTCGGTTTTTTCGAAATATCTCGGCAACTATGATAGATAGAGCCGAAATCTCTTCGGTACAAGACTCAGGACGCCGAGTACAATCTGTTCCACCCTTCAAAGTTTAAAAATTCAACAAATGCCCGGCTAGCAAATTTCTCGGTTTTTTCGAAATATCTCGGCAACTATGATAGATAGAGCCGAAATCTCTTCGGTACAAGACTCAGGACGCCGAGTACAATCTGTTCCACCCTTCAAAGTTTAAAAATTCAACAAATGCCCGGCTAGCAAATTTCTCGGTTTTTTCGAAATATCTCGGCAACTATGATAGATAGAGCCGAAATCTCTTCGGTACAAGACTCAGGACGCCGAGTACAATCTGTTCCACCCTTCAAAGTTTAAAAATTCAACAAATGCCCGGCTAGCAAATTTCTCGGTTTTTTCGAAATATCTCGGCAACTATGATAGATAGAGCCGAAATCTCTTCGGTACAAGACTCAGGACGCCGAGTACAATCTGTTCCACCCTTCAAAGTTTAAAAATTCAACAAATGCCCGGCTAGCAAATTTCTCGGTTTTTGCGAAATATCTCGGCAACTATGATAGATAGAGCCGAAATCTCTTCGGTACAAGACTCAGGACGCCGAGTACAATCTGTTCCACCCTTCAAAGTTTAAAAATTCAACAAATGCCCGGCTAGCAAATTTCTCGGTTTTTTCGAAATATCTCGGCAACTATGATAGATAGAGCCGAAATCTCTTCGGTACAAGACTCAGGACGCCGAGTACAATCTGTTCCACCCTTCAAAGTTTAAAAATTCAACAAATGCCCGGCTAGCAAATTTCTCGGTTTTTGCGAAATATCTCGGCAACTATGATAGATAGAGCCGAAATCTCTTCGGTACAAGACTCAGGACGCCGAGTACAATCTGTTCCACCCTTCAAAGTTTAAAAATTCAACAAATGCCCGGCTAGCAAATTTCTCGGTTTTTTCGAAATATCTCGGCAACTATGATAGATAGAGCCGAAATCTCTTCGGTACAAGACTCAGGACGCCGAGTACAATCTGTTCCACCCTTCAAAGTTTAAAAATTCAACAAATGCCCGGCTAGCAAATTTCTCGGTTTTTTCGAAATATCTCGGCAACTATGATAGATAGAGCCGAAATCTCTTCGGTACAAGACTCAGGACGCCGAGTACAATCTGTTCCACCCTTCAAAGTTTAAAAATTCAACAAATGCCCGGCTAGCAAATTTCTCGGTTTTTGCGAAATATCTCGGCAACTATGATAGATAGAGCCGAAATCTCTTCGGTACAAGACTCAGGACGCCGAGTACAATCTGTTCCACCCTTCAAAGTTTAAAAATTCAACAAATGCCCGGCTAGCAAATTTCTCGGTTTTTTCGAAATATCTCGGCAACTATGATAGATAGAGCCGAAATCTCTTCGGTACAAGACTCAGGACGCCGAGTACAATCTGTTCCACCCTTCAAAGTTTAAAAATTCAACAAATGCCCGGCTAGCAAATTTCTCGGTTTTTGCGAAATATCTCGGCAACTATGATAGATAGAGCCGAAATCTCTTCGGTACAAGACTCAGGACGCCGAGTACAATCTGTTCCACCCTTCAAAGTTTAAAAATTCAACAAATGCCCGGCTAGCAAATTTCTCGGTTTTTGCGAAATATCTCGGCAACTATGATAGATAGAGCCGAAATCTCTTCGGTACAAGACTCAGGACGCCGAGTACAATCTGTTCCACCCTTCAAAGTTTAAAAATTCAACAAATGCCCGGCTAGCAAATTTCTCGGTTTTTTCGAAATATCTCGGCAACTATGATAGATAGAGCCGAAATCTCTTCGGTACAAGACTCAGGACGCCGAGTACAATCTGTTCCACCCTTCAAAGTTTAAAAATTCAACAAATGCCCGGCTAGCAAATTTCTCGGTTTTTGCGAAATATCTCGGCAACTATGATAGATAGAGCCGAAATCTCTTCGGTACAAGACTCAGGACGCCGAGTACAATCTGTTCCACCCTTCAAAGTTTAAAAATTCAACAAATGCCCGGCTAGCAAATTTCTCGGTTTTTGCGAAATATCTCGGCAACTATGATAGATAGAGCCGAAATCTCTTCGGTACAAGACTCAGGACGCCGAGTACAATCTGTTCCACCCTTCAAAGTTTAAAAATTCAACAAATGCCCGGCTAGCAAATTTCTCGGTTTTTTCGAAATATCTCGGCAACTATGATAGATAGAGCCGAAATCTCTTCGGTACAAGACTCAGGACGCCGAGTACAATCTGTTCCACCCTTCAAAGTTTAAAAATTCAACAAATGCCCGGCTAGCAAATTTCTCGGTTTTTTCGAAATATCTCGGCAACTATGATAGATAGAGCCGAAATCTCTTCGGTACAAGACTCAGGACGCCGAGTACAATCTGTTCCACCCTTCAAAGTTTAAAAATTCAACAAATGCCCGGCTAGCAAATTTCTCGGTTTTTGCGAAATATCTCGGCAACTATGATAGATAGAGCCGAAATCTCTTCGGTACAAGACTCAGGACGCCGAGTACAATCTGTTCCACCCTTCAAAGTTTAAAAATTCAACAAATGCCCGGCTAGCAAATTTCTCGGTTTTTGCGAAATATCTCGGCAACTATGATAGATAGAGCCGAAATCTCTTCGGTACAAGACTCAGGACGCCGAGTACAATCTGTTCCACCCTTCAAAGTTTAAAAATTCAACAAATGCCCGGCTAGCAAATTTCTCGGTTTTTGCGAAATATCTCGGCAACTATGATAGATAGAGCCGAAATCTCTTCGGTACAAGACTCAGGACGCCGAGTACAATCTGTTCCACCCTTCAAAGTTTAAAAATTCAACAAATGCCCGGCTAGCAAATTTCTCGGTTTTTTCGAAATATCTCGGCAACTATGATAGATAGAGCCGAAATCTCTTCGGTACAAGACTCAGGACGCCGAGTACAATCTGTTCCACCCTTCAAAGTTTAAAAATTCAACAAATGCCCGGCTAGCAAATTTCTCGGTTTTTGCGAAATATCTCGGCAACTATGATAGATAGAGCCGAAATCTCTTCGGTACAAGACTCAGGACGCCGAGTACAATCTGTTCCACCCTTCAAAGTTTAAAAATTCAACAAATGCCCGGCTAGCAAATTTCTCGGTTTTTTCGAAATATCTCGGCAACTATGATAGATAGAGCCGAAATCTCTTCGGTACAAGACTCAGGACGCCGAGTACAATCTGTTCCACCCTTCAAAGTTTAAAAATTCAACAAATGCCCGGCTAGCAAATTTCTCGGTTTTTGCGAAATATCTCGGCAACTATGATAGATAGAGCCGAAATCTCTTCGGTACAAGACTCAGGACGCCGAGTACAATCTGTTCCACCCTTCAAAGTTTAAAAATTCAACAAATGCCCGGCTAGCAAATTTCTCGGTTTTTGCGAAATATCTCGGCAACTATGATAGATAGAGCCGAAATCTCTTCGGTACAAGACTCAGGACGCCGAGTACAATCTGTTCCACCCTTCAAAGTTTAAAAATTCAACAAATGCCCGGCTAGCAAATTTCTCGGTTTTTGCGAAATATCTCGGCAACTATGATAGATAGAGCCGAAATCTCTTCGGTACAAGACTCAGGACGCCGAGTACAATCTGTTCCACCCTTCAAAGTTTAAAAATTCAACAAATGCCCGGCTAGCAAATTTCTCGGTTTTTGCGAAATATCTCGGCAACTATGATAGATAGAGCCGAAATCTCTTCGGTACAAGACTCAGGACGCCGAGTACAATCTGTTCCACCCTTCAAAGTTTAAAAATTCAACAAATGCCCGGCTAGCAAATTTCTCGGTTTTTGCGAAATATCTCGGCAACTATGATAGATAGAGCCGAAATCTCTTCGGTACAAGACTCAGGACGCCGAGTACAATCTGTTCCACCCTTCAAAGTTTAAAAATTCAACAAATGCCCGGCTAGCAAATTTCTCGGTTTTTTCGAAATATCTCGGCAACTATGATAGATAGAGCCGAAATCTCTTCGGTACAAGACTCAGGACGCCGAGTACAATCTGTTCCACCCTTCAAAGTTTAAAAATTCAACAAATGCCCGGCTAGCAAATTTCTCGGTTTTTTCGAAATATCTCGGCAACTATGATAGATAGAGCCGAAATCTCTTCGGTACAAGACTCAGGACGCCGAGTACAATCTGTTCCACCCTTCAAAGTTTAAAAATTCAACAAATGCCCGGCTAGCAAATTTCTCGGTTTTTTCGAAATATCTCGGCAACTATGATAGATAGAGCCGAAATCTCTTCGGTACAAGACTCAGGACGCCGAGTACAATCTGTTCCACCCTTCAAAGTTTAAAAATTCAACAAATGCCCGGCTAGCAAATTTCTCGGTTTTTGCGAAATATCTCGGCAACTATGATAGATAGAGCCGAAATCTCTTCGGTACAAGACTCAGGACGCCGAGTACAATCTGTTCCACCCTTCAAAGTTTAAAAATTCAACAAATGCCCGGCTAGCAAATTTCTCGGTTTTTGCGAAATATCTCGGCAACTATGATAGATAGAGCCGAAATCTCTTCGGTACAAGACTCAGGACGCCGAGTACAATCTGTTCCACCCTTCAAAGTTTAAAAATTCAACAAATGCCCGGCTAGCAAATTTCTCGGTTTTTGCGAAATATCTCGGCAACTATGATAGATAGAGCCGAAATCTCTTCGGTACAAGACTCAGGACGCCGAGTACAATCTGTTCCACCCTTCAAAGTTTAAAAATTCAACAAATGCCCGGCTAGCAAATTTCTCGGTTTTTGCGAAATATCTCGGCAACTATGATAGATAGAGCCGAAATCTCTTCGGTACAAGACTCAGGACGCCGAGTACAATCTGTTCCACCCTTCAAAGTTTAAAAATTCAACAAATGCCCGGCTAGCAAATTTCTCGGTTTTTTCGAAATATCTCGGCAACTATGATAGATAGAGCCGAAATCTCTTCGGTACAAGACTCAGGACGCCGAGTACAATCTGTTCCACCCTTCAAAGTTTAAAAATTCAACAAATGCCCGGCTAGCAAATTTCTCGGTTTTTGCGAAATATCTCGGCAACTATGATAGATAGAGCCGAAATCTCTTCGGTACAAGACTCAGGACGCCGAGTACAATCTGTTCCACCCTTCAAAGTTTAAAAATTCAACAAATGCCCGGCTAGCAAATTTCTCGGTTTTTTCGAAATATCTCGGCAACTATGATAGATAGAGCCGAAATCTCTTCGGTACAAGACTCAGGACGCCGAGTACAATCTGTTCCACCCTTCAAAGTTTAAAAATTCAACAAATGCCCGGCTAGCAAATTTCTCGGTTTTTGCGAAATATCTCGGCAACTATGATAGATAGAGCCGAAATCTCTTCGGTACAAGACTCAGGACGCCGAGTACAATCTGTTCCACCCTTCAAAGTTTAAAAATTCAACAAATGCCCGGCTAGCAAATTTCTCGGTTTTTTCGAAATATCTCGGCAACTATGATAGATAGAGCCGAAATCTCTTCGGTACAAGACTCAGGACGCCGAGTACAATCTGTTCCACCCTTCAAAGTTTAAAAATTCAACAAATGCCCGGCTAGCAAATTTCTCGGTTTTTGCGAAATATCTCGGCAACTATGATAGATAGAGCCGAAATCTCTTCGGTACAAGACTCAGGACGCCGAGTACAATCTGTTCCACCCTTCAAAGTTTAAAAATTCAACAAATGCCCGGCTAGCAAATTTCTCGGTTTTTGCGAAATATCTCGGCAACTATGATAGATAGAGCCGAAATCTCTTCGGTACAAGACTCAGGACGCCGAGTACAATCTGTTCCACCCTTCAAAGTTTAAAAATTCAACAAATGCCCGGCTAGCAAATTTCTCGGTTTTTTCGAAATATCTCGGCAACTATGATAGATAGAGCCGAAATCTCTTCGGTACAAGACTCAGGACGCCGAGTACAATCTGTTCCACCCTTCAAAGTTTAAAAATTCAACAAATGCCCGGCTAGCAAATTTCTCGGTTTTTGCGAAATATCTCGGCAACTATGATAGATAGAGCCGAAATCTCTTCGGTACAAGACTCAGGACGCCGAGTACAATCTGTTCCACCCTTCAAAGTTTAAAAATTCAACAAATGCCCGGCTAGCAAATTTCTCGGTTTTTTCGAAATATCTCGGCAACTATGATAGATAGAGCCGAAATCTCTTCGGTACAAGACTCAGGACGCCGAGTACAATCTGTTCCACCCTTCAAAGTTTAAAAATTCAACAAATGCCCGGCTAGCAAATTTCTCGGTTTTTGCGAAATATCTCGGCAACTATGATAGATAGAGCCGAAATCTCTTCGGTACAAGACTCAGGACGCCGAGTACAATCTGTTCCACCCTTCAAAGTTTAAAAATTCAACAAATGCCCGGCTAGCAAATTTCTCGGTTTTTGCGAAATATCTCGGCAACTATGATAGATAGAGCCGAAATCTCTTCGGTACAAGACTCAGGACGCCGAGTACAATCTGTTCCACCCTTCAAAGTTTAAAAATTCAACAAATGCCCGGCTAGCAAATTTCTCGGTTTTTTCGAAATATCTCGGCAACTATGATAGATAGAGCCGAAATCTCTTCGGTACAAGACTCAGGACGCCGAGTACAATCTGTTCCACCCTTCAAAGTTTAAAAATTCAACAAATGCCCGGCTAGCAAATTTCTCGGTTTTTGCGAAATATCTCGGCAACTATGATAGATAGAGCCGAAATCTCTTCGGTACAAGACTCAGGACGCCGAGTACAATCTGTTCCACCCTTCAAAGTTTAAAAATTCAACAAATGCCCGGCTAGCAAATTTCTCGGTTTTTTCGAAATATCTCGGCAACTATGATAGATAGAGCCGAAATCTCTTCGGTACAAGACTCAGGACGCCGAGTACAATCTGTTCCACCCTTCAAAGTTTAAAAATTCAACAAATGCCCGGCTAGCAAATTTCTCGGTTTTTTCGAAATATCTCGGCAACTATGATAGATAGAGCCGAAATCTCTTCGGTACAAGACTCAGGACGCCGAGTACAATCTGTTCCACCCTTCAAAGTTTAAAAATTCAACAAATGCCCGGCTAGCAAATTTCTCGGTTTTTTCGAAATATCTCGGCAACTATGATAGATAGAGCCGAAATCTCTTCGGTACAAGACTCAGGACGCCGAGTACAATCTGTTCCACCCTTCAAAGTTTAAAAATTCAACAAATGCCCGGCTAGCAAATTTCTCGGTTTTTTCGAAATATCTCGGCAACTATGATAGATAGAGCCGAAATCTCTTCGGTACAAGACTCAGGACGCCGAGTACAATCTGTTCCACCCTTCAAAGTTTAAAAATTCAACAAATGCCCGGCTAGCAAATTTCTCGGTTTTTTCGAAATATCTCGGCAACTATGATAGATAGAGCCGAAATCTCTTCGGTACAAGACTCAGGACGCCGAGTACAATCTGTTCCACCCTTCAAAGTTTAAAAATTCAACAAATGCCCGGCTAGCAAATTTCTCGGTTTTTTCGAAATATCTCGGCAACTATGATAGATAGAGCCGAAATCTCTTCGGTACAAGACTCAGGACGCCGAGTACAATCTGTTCCACCCTTCAAAGTTTAAAAATTCAACAAATGCCCGGCTAGCAAATTTCTCGGTTTTTGCGAAATATCTCGGCAACTATGATAGATAGAGCCGAAATCTCTTCGGTACAAGACTCAGGACGCCGAGTACAATCTGTTCCACCCTTCAAAGTTTAAAAATTCAACAAATGCCCGGCTAGCAAATTTCTCGGTTTTTTCGAAATATCTCGGCAACTATGATAGATAGAGCCGAAATCTCTTCGGTACAAGACTCAGGACGCCGAGTACAATCTGTTCCACCCTTCAAAGTTTAAAAATTCAACAAATGCCCGGCTAGCAAATTTCTCGGTTTTTTCGAAATATCTCGGCAACTATGATAGATAGAGCCGAAATCTCTTCGGTACAAGACTCAGGACGCCGAGTACAATCTGTTCCACCCTTCAAAGTTTAAAAATTCAACAAATGCCCGGCTAGCAAATTTCTCGGTTTTTTCGAAATATCTCGGCAACTATGATAGATAGAGCCGAAATCTCTTCGGTACAAGACTCAGGACGCCGAGTACAATCTGTTCCACCCTTCAAAGTTTAAAAATTCAACAAATGCCCGGCTAGCAAATTTCTCGGTTTTTTCGAAATATCTCGGCAACTATGATAGATAGAGCCGAAATCTCTTCGGTACAAGACTCAGGACGCCGAGTACAATCTGTTCCACCCTTCAAAGTTTAAAAATTCAACAAATGCCCGGCTAGCAAATTTCTCGGTTTTTTCGAAATATCTCGGCAACTATGATAGATAGAGCCGAAATCTCTTCGGTACAAGACTCAGGACGCCGAGTACAATCTGTTCCACCCTTCAAAGTTTAAAAATTCAACAAATGCCCGGCTAGCAAATTTCTCGGTTTTTGCGAAATATCTCGGCAACTATGATAGATAGAGCCGAAATCTCTTCGGTACAAGACTCAGGACGCCGAGTACAATCTGTTCCACCCTTCAAAGTTTAAAAATTCAACAAATGCCCGGCTAGCAAATTTCTCGGTTTTTTCGAAATATCTCGGCAACTATGATAGATAGAGCCGAAATCTCTTCGGTACAAGACTCAGGACGCCGAGTACAATCTGTTCCACCCTTCAAAGTTTAAAAATTCAACAAATGCCCGGCTAGCAAATTTCTCGGTTTTTGCGAAATATCTCGGCAACTATGATAGATAGAGCCGAAATCTCTTCGGTACAAGACTCAGGACGCCGAGTACAATCTGTTCCACCCTTCAAAGTTTAAAAATTCAACAAATGCCCGGCTAGCAAATTTCTCGGTTTTTGCGAAATATCTCGGCAACTATGATAGATAGAGCCGAAATCTCTTCGGTACAAGACTCAGGACGCCGAGTACAATCTGTTCCACCCTTCAAAGTTTAAAAATTCAACAAATGCCCGGCTAGCAAATTTCTCGGTTTTTTCGAAATATCTCGGCAACTATGATAGATAGAGCCGAAATCTCTTCGGTACAAGACTCAGGACGCCGAGTACAATCTGTTCCACCCTTCAAAGTTTAAAAATTCAACAAATGCCCGGCTAGCAAATTTCTCGGTTTTTTCGAAATATCTCGGCAACTATGATAGATAGAGCCGAAATCTCTTCGGTACAAGACTCAGGACGCCGAGTACAATCTGTTCCACCCTTCAAAGTTTAAAAATTCAACAAATGCCCGGCTAGCAAATTTCTCGGTTTTTTCGAAATATCTCGGCAACTATGATAGATAGAGCCGAAATCTCTTCGGTACAAGACTCAGGACGCCGAGTACAATCTGTTCCACCCTTCAAAGTTTAAAAATTCAACAAATGCCCGGCTAGCAAATTTCTCGGTTTTTTCGAAATATCTCGGCAACTATGATAGATAGAGCCGAAATCTCTTCGGTACAAGACTCAGGACGCCGAGTACAATCTGTTCCACCCTTCAAAGTTTAAAAATTCAACAAATGCCCGGCTAGCAAATTTCTCGGTTTTTTCGAAATATCTCGGCAACTATGATAGATAGAGCCGAAATCTCTTCGGTACAAGACTCAGGACGCCGAGTACAATCTGTTCCACCCTTCAAAGTTTAAAAATTCAACAAATGCCCGGCTAGCAAATTTCTCGGTTTTTTCGAAATATCTCGGCAACTATGATAGATAGAGCCGAAATCTCTTCGGTACAAGACTCAGGACGCCGAGTACAATCTGTTCCACCCTTCAAAGTTTAAAAATTCAACAAATGCCCGGCTAGCAAATTTCTCGGTTTTTTCGAAATATCTCGGCAACTATGATAGATAGAGCCGAAATCTCTTCGGTACAAGACTCAGGACGCCGAGTACAATCTGTTCCACCCTTCAAAGTTTAAAAATTCAACAAATGCCCGGCTAGCAAATTTCTCGGTTTTTGCGAAATATCTCGGCAACTATGATAGATAGAGCCGAAATCTCTTCGGTACAAGACTCAGGACGCCGAGTACAATCTGTTCCACCCTTCAAAGTTTAAAAATTCAACAAATGCCCGGCTAGCAAATTTCTCGGTTTTGCGAAATATCTCGGCAACTATGATAGATAGAGCCGAAATCTCTTCGGTACAAGACTCAGGACGCCGAGTACAATCTGTTCCACCCTTCAAAGTTTAAAAATTCAACAAATGCCCGGCTAGCAAATTTCTCGGTTTTTTCGAAATATCTCGGCAACTATGATAGATAGAGCCGAAATCTCTTCGGTACAAGACTCAGGACGCCGAGTACAATCTGTTCCACCCTTCAAAGTTTAAAAATTCAACAAATGCCCGGCTAGCAAATTTCTCGGTTTTTTCGAAATATCTCGGCAACTATGATAGATAGAGCCGAAATCTCTTCGGTACAAGACTCAGGACGCCGAGTACAATCTGTTCCACCCTTCAAAGTTTAAAAATTCAACAAATGCCCGGCTAGCAAATTTCTCGGTTTTTGCGAAATATCTCGGCAACTATGATAGATAGAGCCGAAATCTCTTCGGTACAAGACTCAGGACGCCGAGTACAATCTGTTCCACCCTTCAAAGTTTAAAAATTCAACAAATGCCCGGCTAGCAAATTTCTCGGTTTTTTCGAAATATCTCGGCAACTATGATAGATAGAGCCGAAATCTCTTCGGTACAAGACTCAGGACGCCGAGTACAATCTGTTCCACCCTTCAAAGTTTAAAAATTCAACAAATGCCCGGCTAGCAAATTTCTCGGTTTTTTCGAAATATCTCGGCAACTATGATAGATAGAGCCGAAATCTCTTCGGTACAAGACTCAGGACGCCGAGTACAATCTGTTCCACCCTTCAAAGTTTAAAAATTCAACAAATGCCCGGCTAGCAAATTTCTCGGTTTTTTCGAAATATCTCGGCAACTATGATAGATAGAGCCGAAATCTCTTCGGTACAAGACTCAGGACGCCGAGTACAATCTGTTCCACCCTTCAAAGTTTAAAAATTCAACAAATGCCCGGCTAGCAAATTTCTCGGTTTTTGCGAAATATCTCGGCAACTATGATAGATAGAGCCGAAATCTCTTCGGTACAAGACTCAGGACGCCGAGTACAATCTGTTCCACCCTTCAAAGTTTAAAAATTCAACAAATGCCCGGCTAGCAAATTTCTCGGTTTTTTCGAAATATCTCGGCAACTATGATAGATAGAGCCGAAATCTCTTCGGTACAAGACTCAGGACGCCGAGTACAATCTGTTCCACCCTTCAAAGTTTAAAAATTCAACAAATGCCCGGCTAGCAAATTTCTCGGTTTTTTCGAAATATCTCGGCAACTATGATAGATAGAGCCGAAATCTCTTCGGTACAAGACTCAGGACGCCGAGTACAATCTGTTCCACCCTTCAAAGTTTAAAAATTCAACAAATGCCCGGCTAGCAAATTTCTCGGTTTTTTCGAAATATCTCGGCAACTATGATAGATAGAGCCGAAATCTCTTCGGTACAAGACTCAGGACGCCGAGTACAATCTGTTCCACCCTTCAAAGTTTAAAAATTCAACAAATGCCCGGCTAGCAAATTTCTCGGTTTTTTTCGAAATATCTCGGCAACTATGATAGATAGAGCCGAAATCTCTTCGGTACAAGACTCAGGACGCCGAGTACAATCTGTTCCACCCTTCAAAGTTTAAAAATTCAACAAATGCCCGGCTAGCAAATTTCTCGGTTTTTTCGAAATATCTCGGCAACTATGATAGATAGAGCCGAAATCTCTTCGGTACAAGACTCAGGACGCCGAGTACAATCTGTTCCACCCTTCAAAGTTTAAAAATTCAACAAATGCCCGGCTAGCAAATTTCTCGGTTTTTCGAAATATCTCGGCAACTATGATAGATAGAGCCGAAATCTCTTCGGTACAAGACTCAGGACGCCGAGTACAATCTGTTCCACCCTTCAAAGTTTAAAAATTCAACAAATGCCCGGCTAGCAAATTTCTCGGTTTTTTCGAAATATCTCGGCAACTATGATAGATAGAGCCGAAATCTCTTCGGTACAAGACTCAGGACGCCGAGTACAATCTGTTCCACCCTTCAAAGTTTAAAAATTCAACAAATGCCCGGCTAGCAAATTTCTCGGTTTTTTCGAAATATCTCGGCAACTATGATAGATAGAGCCGAAATCTCTTCGGTACAAGACTCAGGACGCCGAGTACAATCTGTTCCACCCTTCAAAGTTTAAAAATTCAACAAATGCCCGGCTAGCAAATTTCTCGGTTTTTTCGAAATATCTCGGCAACTATGATAGATAGAGCCGAAATCTCTTCGGTACAAGACTCAGGACGCCGAGTACAATCTGTTCCACCCTTCAAAGTTTAAAAATTCAACAAATGCCCGGCTAGCAAATTTCTCGGTTTTTTCGAAATATCTCGGCAACTATGATAGATAGAGCCGAAATCTCTTCGGTACAAGACTCAGGACGCCGAGTACAATCTGTTCCACCCTTCAAAGTTTAAAAATTCAACAAATGCCCGGCTAGCAAATTTCTCGGTTTTTGCGAAATATCTCGGCAACTATGATAGATAGAGCCGAAATCTCTTCGGTACAAGACTCAGGACGCCGAGTACAATCTGTTCCACCCTTCAAAGTTTAAAAATTCAACAAATGCCCGGCTAGCAAATTTCTCGGTTTTTGCGAAATATCTCGGCAACTATGATAGATAGAGCCGAAATCTCTTCGGTACAAGACTCAGGACGCCGAGTACAATCTGTTCCACCCTTCAAAGTTTAAAAATTCAACAAATGCCCGGCTAGCAAATTTCTCGGTTTTTGCGAAATATCTCGGCAACTATGATAGATAGAGCCGAAATCTCTTCGGTACAAGACTCAGGACGCCGAGTACAATCTGTTCCACCCTTCAAAGTTTAAAAATTCAACAAATGCCCGGCTAGCAAATTTCTCGGTTTTTTCGAAATATCTCGGCAACTATGATAGATAGAGCCGAAATCTCTTCGGTACAAGACTCAGGACGCCGAGTACAATCTGTTCCACCCTTCAAAGTTTAAAAATTCAACAAATGCCCGGCTAGCAAATTTCTCGGTTTTTGCGAAATATCTCGGCAACTATGATAGATAGAGCCGAAATCTCTTCGGTACAAGACTCAGGACGCCGAGTACAATCTGTTCCACCCTTCAAAGTTTAAAAATTCAACAAATGCCCGGCTAGCAAATTTCTCGGTTTTTTCGAAATATCTCGGCAACTATGATAGATAGAGCCGAAATCTCTTCGGTACAAGACTCAGGACGCCGAGTACAATCTGTTCCACCCTTCAAAGTTTAAAAATTCAACAAATGCCCGGCTAGCAAATTTCTCGGTTTTTGCGAAATATCTCGGCAACTATGATAGATAGAGCCGAAATCTCTTCGGTACAAGACTCAGGACGCCGAGTACAATCTGTTCCACCCTTCAAAGTTTAAAAATTCAACAAATGCCCGGCTAGCAAATTTCTCGGTTTTTGCGAAATATCTCGGCAACTATGATAGATAGAGCCGAAATCTCTTCGGTACAAGACTCAGGACGCCGAGTACAATCTGTTCCACCCTTCAAAGTTTAAAAATTCAACAAATGCCCGGCTAGCAAATTTCTCGGTTTTTGCGAAATATCTCGGCAACTATGATAGATAGAGCCGAAATCTCTTCGGTACAAGACTCAGGACGCCGAGTACAATCTGTTCCACCCTTCAAAGTTTAAAAATTCAACAAATGCCCGGCTAGCAAATTTCTCGGTTTTTGCGAAATATCTCGGCAACTATGATAGATAGAGCCGAAATCTCTTCGGTACAAGACTCAGGACGCCGAGTACAATCTGTTCCACCCTTCAAAGTTTAAAAATTCAACAAATGCCCGGCTAGCAAATTTCTCGGTTTTTGCGAAATATCTCGGCAACTATGATAGATAGAGCCGAAATCTCTTCGGTACAAGACTCAGGACGCCGAGTACAATCTGTTCCACCCTTCAAAGTTTAAAAATTCAACAAATGCCCGGCTAGCAAATTTCTCGGTTTTTTCGAAATATCTCGGCAACTATGATAGATAGAGCCGAAATCTCTTCGGTACAAGACTCAGGACGCCGAGTACAATCTGTTCCACCCTTCAAAGTTTAAAAATTCAACAAATGCCCGGCTAGCAAATTTCTCGGTTTTTTCGAAATATCTCGGCAACTATGATAGATAGAGCCGAAATCTCTTCGGTACAAGACTCAGGACGCCGAGTACAATCTGTTCCACCCTTCAAAGTTTAAAAATTCAACAAATGCCCGGCTAGCAAATTTCTCGGTTTTTTCGAAATATCTCGGCAACTATGATAGATAGAGCCGAAATCTCTTCGGTACAAGACTCAGGACGCCGAGTACAATCTGTTCCACCCTTCAAAGTTTAAAAATTCAACAAATGCCCGGCTAGCAAATTTCTCGGTTTTTGCGAAATATCTCGGCAACTATGATAGATAGAGCCGAAATCTCTTCGGTACAAGACTCAGGACGCCGAGTACAATCTGTTCCACCCTTCAAAGTTTAAAAATTCAACAAATGCCCGGCTAGCAAATTTCTCGGTTTTTTCGAAATATCTCGGCAACTATGATAGATAGAGCCGAAATCTCTTCGGTACAAGACTCAGGACGCCGAGTACAATCTGTTCCACCCTTCAAAGTTTAAAAATTCAACAAATGCCCGGCTAGCAAATTTCTCGGTTTTTTCGAAATATCTCGGCAACTATGATAGATAGAGCCGAAATCTCTTCGGTACAAGACTCAGGACGCCGAGTACAATCTGTTCCACCCTTCAAAGTTTAAAAATTCAACAAATGCCCGGCTAGCAAATTTCTCGGTTTTTTCGAAATATCTCGGCAACTATGATAGATAGAGCCGAAATCTCTTCGGTACAAGACTCAGGACGCCGAGTACAATCTGTTCCACCCTTCAAAGTTTAAAAATTCAACAAATGCCCGGCTAGCAAATTTCTCGGTTTTTGCGAAATATCTCGGCAACTATGATAGATAGAGCCGAAATCTCTTCGGTACAAGACTCAGGACGCCGAGTACAATCTGTTCCACCCTTCAAAGTTTAAAAATTCAACAAATGCCCGGCTAGCAAATTTCTCGGTTTTTTCGAAATATCTCGGCAACTATGATAGATAGAGCCGAAATCTCTTCGGTACAAGACTCAGGACGCCGAGTACAATCTGTTCCACCCTTCAAAGTTTAAAAATTCAACAAATGCCCGGCTAGCAAATTTCTCGGTTTTTGCGAAATATCTCGGCAACTATGATAGATAGAGCCGAAATCTCTTCGGTACAAGACTCAGGACGCCGAGTACAATCTGTTCCACCCTTCAAAGTTTAAAAATTCAACAAATGCCCGGCTAGCAAATTTCTCGGTTTTTTCGAAATATCTCGGCAACTATGATAGATAGAGCCGAAATCTCTTCGGTACAAGACTCAGGACGCCGAGTACAATCTGTTCCACCCTTCAAAGTTTAAAAATTCAACAAATGCCCGGCTAGCAAATTTCTCGGTTTTTTCGAAATATCTCGGCAACTATGATAGAGATAGAGCCGAAATCTCTTCGGTACAAGACTCAGGACGCCGAGTACAATCTGTTCCACCCTTCAAAGTTTAAAAATTCAACAAATGCCCGGCTAGCAAATTTCTCGGTTTTTGCGAAATATCTCGGCAACTATGATAGATAGAGCCGAAATCTCTTCGGTACAAGACTCAGGACGCCGAGTACAATCTGTTCCACCCTTCAAAGTTTAAAAATTCAACAAATGCCCGGCTAGCAAATTTCTCGGTTTTTTCGAAATATCTCGGCAACTATGATAGATAGAGCCGAAATCTCTTCGGTACAAGACTCAGGACGCCGAGTACAATCTGTTCCACCCTTCAAAGTTTAAAAATTCAACAAATGCCCGGCTAGCAAATTTCTCGGTTTTTGCGAAATATCTCGGCAACTATGATAGATAGAGCCGAAATCTCTTCGGTACAAGACTCAGGACGCCGAGTACAATCTGTTCCACCCTTCAAAGTTTAAAAATTCAACAAATGCCCGGCTAGCAAATTTCTCGGTTTTTTCGAAATATCTCGGCAACTATGATAGATAGAGCCGAAATCTCTTCGGTACAAGACTCAGGACGCCGAGTACAATCTGTTCCACCCTTCAAAGTTTAAAAATTCAACAAATGCCCGGCTAGCAAATTTCTCGGTTTTTTCGAAATATCTCGGCAACTATGATAGATAGAGCCGAAATCTCTTCGGTACAAGACTCAGGACGCCGAGTACAATCTGTTCCACCCTTCAAAGTTTAAAAATTCAACAAATGCCCGGCTAGCAAATTTCTCGGTTTTTGCGAAATATCTCGGCAACTATGATAGATAGAGCCGAAATCTCTTCGGTACAAGACTCAGGACGCCGAGTACAATCTGTTCCACCCTTCAAAGTTTAAAAATTCAACAAATGCCCGGCTAGCAAATTTCTCGGTTTTTGCGAAATATCTCGGCAACTATGATAGATAGAGCCGAAATCTCTTCGGTACAAGACTCAGGACGCCGAGTACAATCTGTTCCACCCTTCAAAGTTTAAAAATTCAACAAATGCCCGGCTAGCAAATTTCTCGGTTTTTGCGAAATATCTCGGCAACTATGATAGATAGAGCCGAAATCTCTTCGGTACAAGACTCAGGACGCCGAGTACAATCTGTTCCACCCTTCAAAGTTTAAAAATTCAACAAATGCCCGGCTAGCAAATTTCTCGGTTTTTTCGAAATATCTCGGCAACTATGATAGATAGAGCCGAAATCTCTTCGGTACAAGACTCAGGACGCCGAGTACAATCTGTTCCACCCTTCAAAGTTTAAAAATTCAACAAATGCCCGGCTAGCAAATTTCTCGGTTTTTGCGAAATATCTCGGCAACTATGATAGATAGAGCCGAAATCTCTTCGGTACAAGACTCAGGACGCCGAGTACAATCTGTTCCACCCTTCAAAGTTTAAAAATTCAACAAATGCCCGGCTAGCAAATTTCTCGGTTTTTTCGAAATATCTCGGCAACTATGATAGATAGAGCCGAAATCTCTTCGGTACAAGACTCAGGACGCCGAGTACAATCTGTTCCACCCTTCAAAGTTTAAAAATTCAACAAATGCCCGGCTAGCAAATTTCTCGGTTTTTGCGAAATATCTCGGCAACTATGATAGATAGAGCCGAAATCTCTTCGGTACAAGACTCAGGACGCCGAGTACAATCTGTTCCACCCTTCAAAGTTTAAAAATTCAACAAATGCCCGGCTAGCAAATTTCTCGGTTTTTGCGAAATATCTCGGCAACTATGATAGATAGAGCCGAAATCTCTTCGGTACAAGACTCAGGACGCCGAGTACAATCTGTTCCACCCTTCAAAGTTTAAAAATTCAACAAATGCCCGGCTAGCAAATTTCTCGGTTTTTTCGAAATATCTCGGCAACTATGATAGATAGAGCCGAAATCTCTTCGGTACAAGACTCAGGACGCCGAGTACAATCTGTTCCACCCTTCAAAGTTTAAAAATTCAACAAATGCCCGGCTAGCAAATTTCTCGGTTTTTGCGAAATATCTCGGCAACTATGATAGATAGAGCCGAAATCTCTTCGGTACAAGACTCAGGACGCCGAGTACAATCTGTTCCACCCTTCAAAGTTTAAAAATTCAACAAATGCCCGGCTAGCAAATTTCTCGGTTTTTGCGAAATATCTCGGCAACTATGATAGATAGAGCCGAAATCTCTTCGGTACAAGACTCAGGACGCCGAGTACAATCTGTTCCACCCTTCAAAGTTTAAAAATTCAACAAATGCCCGGCTAGCAAATTTCTCGGTTTTTTCGAAATATCTCGGCAACTATGATAGATAGAGCCGAAATCTCTTCGGTACAAGACTCAGGACGCCGAGTACAATCTGTTCCACCCTTCAAAGTTTAAAAATTCAACAAATGCCCGGCTAGCAAATTTCTCGGTTTTTGCGAAATATCTCGGCAACTATGATAGATAGAGCCGAAATCTCTTCGGTACAAGACTCAGGACGCCGAGTACAATCTGTTCCACCCTTCAAAGTTTAAAAATTCAACAAATGCCCGGCTAGCAAATTTCTCGGTTTTTGCGAAATATCTCGGCAACTATGATAGATAGAGCCGAAATCTCTTCGGTACAAGACTCAGGACGCCGAGTACAATCTGTTCCACCCTTCAAAGTTTAAAAATTCAACAAATGCCCGGCTAGCAAATTTCTCGGTTTTTTCGAAATATCTCGGCAACTATGATAGATAGAGCCGAAATCTCTTCGGTACAAGACTCAGGACGCCGAGTACAATCTGTTCCACCCTTCAAAGTTTAAAAATTCAACAAATGCCCGGCTAGCAAATTTCTCGGTTTTTTCGAAATATCTCGGCAACTATGATAGATAGAGCCGAAATCTCTTCGGTACAAGACTCAGGACGCCGAGTACAATCTGTTCCACCCTTCAAAGTTTAAAAATTCAACAAATGCCCGGCTAGCAAATTTCTCGGTTTTTGCGAAATATCTCGGCAACTATGATAGATAGAGCCGAAATCTCTTCGGTACAAGACTCAGGACGCCGAGTACAATCTGTTCCACCCTTCAAAGTTTAAAAATTCAACAAATGCCCGGCTAGCAAATTTCTCGGTTTTTGCGAAATATCTCGGCAACTATGATAGATAGAGCCGAAATCTCTTCGGTACAAGACTCAGGACGCCGAGTACAATCTGTTCCACCCTTCAAAGTTTAAAAATTCAACAAATGCCCGGCTAGCAAATTTCTCGGTTTTTGCGAAATATCTCGGCAACTATGATAGATAGAGCCGAAATCTCTTCGGTACAAGACTCAGGACGCCGAGTACAATCTGTTCCACCCTTCAAAGTTTAAAAATTCAACAAATGCCCGGCTAGCAAATTTCTCGGTTTTTTCGAAATATCTCGGCAACTATGATAGATAGAGCCGAAATCTCTTCGGTACAAGACTCAGGACGCCGAGTACAATCTGTTCCACCCTTCCAAAGTTTAAAAATTCAACAAATGCCCGGCTAGCAAATTTCTCGGTTTTTGCGAAATATCTCGGCAACTATGATAGATAGAGCCGAAATCTCTTCGGTACAAGACTCAGGACGCCGAGTACAATCTGTTCCACCCTTCAAAGTTTAAAAATTCAACAAATGCCCGGCTAGCAAATTTCTCGGTTTTTTCGAAATATCTCGGCAACTATGATAGATAGAGCCGAAATCTCTTCGGTACAAGACTCAGGACGCCGAGTACAATCTGTTCCACCCTTCAAAGTTTAAAAATTCAACAAATGCCCGGCTAGCAAATT
Organism: Holotrichia oblita; assembly: GCA_023690525.1. Taxonomy (NCBI): domain Eukaryota; kingdom Metazoa; phylum Arthropoda; class Insecta; order Coleoptera; family Scarabaeidae; genus Holotrichia; species Holotrichia oblita. The sequence goes on from CM043021.1 coordinate 103,535,809, forward strand.
TCTCGGTTTTTGCGAAATATCTCGGCAACTATGATAGATAGAGCCGAAATCTCTTCGGTACAAGACTCAGGACGCCGAGTACAATCTGTTCCACCCTTCAAAGTTTAAAAATTCAACAAATGCCCGGCTAGCAAATTTCTCGGTTTTTTCGAAATATCTCGGCAACTATGATAGATAGAGCCGAAATCTCTTCGGTACAAGACTCAGGACGCCGAGTACAATCTGTTCCACCCTTCAAAGTTTAAAAATTCAACAAATGCCCGGCTAGCAAATTTCTCGGTTTTTGCGAAATATCTCGGCAACTATGATAGATAGAGCCGAAATCTCTTCGGTACAAGACTCAGGACGCCGAGTACAATCTGTTCCACCCTTCAAAGTTTAAAAATTCAACAAATGCCCGGCTAGCAAATTTCTCGGTTTTTCGAAATATCTCGGCAACTATGATAGATAGAGCCGAAATCTCTTCGGTACAAGACTCAGGACGCCGAGTACAATCTGTTCCACCCTTCAAAGTTTAAAAATTCAACAAATGCCCGGCTAGCAAATTTCTCGGTTTTTGCGAAATATCTCGGCAACTATGATAGATAGAGCCGAAATCTCTTCGGTACAAGACTCAGGACGCCGAGTACAATCTGTTCCACCCTTCAAAGTTTAAAAATTCAACAAATGCCCGGCTAGCAAATTTCTCGGTTTTTTCGAAATATCTCGGCAACTATGATAGATAGAGCCGAAATCTCTTCGGTACAAGACTCAGGACGCCGAGTACAATCTGTTCCACCCTTCAAAGTTTAAAAATTCAACAAATGCCCGGCTAGCAAATTTCTCGGTTTTTTCGAAATATCTCGGCAACTATGATAGATAGAGCCGAAATCTCTTCGGTACAAGACTCAGGACGCCGAGTACAATCTGTTCCACCCTTCAAAGTTTAAAAATTCAACAAATGCCCGGCTAGCAAATTTCTCGGTTTTTGCGAAATATCTCGGCAACTATGATAGATAGAGCCGAAATCTCTTCGGTACAAGACTCAGGACGCCGAGTACAATCTGTTCCACCCTTCAAAGTTTAAAAATTCAACAAATGCCCGGCTAGCAAATTTCTCGGTTTTTGCGAAATATCTCGGCAACTATGATAGATAGAGCCGAAATCTCTTCGGTACAAGACTCAGGACGCCGAGTACAATCTGTTCCACCCTTCAAAGTTTAAAAATTCAACAAATGCCCGGCTAGCAAATTTCTCGGTTTTTGCGAAATATCTCGGCAACTATGATAGATAGAGCCGAAATCTCTTCGGTACAAGACTCAGGACGCCGAGTACAATCTGTTCCACCCTTCAAAGTTTAAAAATTCAACAAATGCCCGGCTAGCAAATTTCTCGGTTTTTTCGAAATATCTCGGCAACTATGATAGATAGAGCCGAAATCTCTTCGGTACAAGACTCAGGACGCCGAGTACAATCTGTTCCACCCTTCAAAGTTTAAAAATTCAACAAATGCCCGGCTAGCAAATTTCTCGGTTTTTTCGAAATATCTCGGCAACTATGATAGATAGAGCCGAAATCTCTTCGGTACAAGACTCAGGACGCCGAGTACAATCTGTTCCACCCTTCAAAGTTTAAAAATTCAACAAATGCCCGGCTAGCAAATTTCTCGGTTTTTGCGAAATATCTCGGCAACTATGATAGATAGAGCCGAAATCTCTTCGGTACAAGACTCAGGACGCCGAGTACAATCTGTTCCACCCTTCAAAGTTTAAAAATTCAACAAATGCCCGGCTAGCAAATTTCTCGGTTTTTTCGAAATATCTCGGCAACTATGATAGATAGAGCCGAAATCTCTTCGGTACAAGACTCAGGACGCCGAGTACAATCTGTTCCACCCTTCAAAGTTTAAAAATTCAACAAATGCCCGGCTAGCAAATTTCTCGGTTTTTTCGAAATATCTCGGCAACTATGATAGATAGAGCCGAAATCTCTTCGGTACAAGACTCAGGACGCCGAGTACAATCTGTTCCACCCTTCAAAGTTTAAAAATTCAACAAATGCCCGGCTAGCAAATTTCTCGGTTTTTTCGAAATATCTCGGCAACTATGATAGATAGAGCCGAAATCTCTTCGGTACAAGACTCAGGACGCCGAGTACAATCTGTTCCACCCTTCAAAGTTTAAAAATTCAACAAATGCCCGGCTAGCAAATTTCTCGGTTTTTGCGAAATATCTCGGCAACTATGATAGATAGAGCCGAAATCTCTTCGGTACAAGACTCAGGACGCCGAGTACAATCTGTTCCACCCTTCAAAGTTTAAAAATTCAACAAATGCCCGGCTAGCAAATTTCTCGGTTTTTTCGAAATATCTCGGCAACTATGATAGATAGAGCCGAAATCTCTTCGGTACAAGACTCAGGACGCCGAGTACAATCTGTTCCACCCTTCAAAGTTTAAAAATTCAACAAATGCCCGGCTAGCAAATTTCTCGGTTTTTGCGAAATATCTCGGCAACTATGATAGATAGAGCCGAAATCTCTTCGGTACAAGACTCAGGACGCCGAGTACAATCTGTTCCACCCTTCAAAGTTTAAAAATTCAACAAATGCCCGGCTAGCAAATTTCTCGGTTTTTGCGAAATATCTCGGCAACTATGATAGATAGAGCCGAAATCTCTTCGGTACAAGACTCAGGACGCCGAGTACAATCTGTTCCACCCTTCAAAGTTTAAAAATTCAACAAATGCCCGGCTAGCAAATTTCTCGGTTTTTGCGAAATATCTCGGCAACTATGATAGATAGAGCCGAAATCTCTTCGGTACAAGACTCAGGACGCCGAGTACAATCTGTTCCACCCTTCAAAGTTTAAAAATTCAACAAATGCCCGGCTAGCAAATTTCTCGGTTTTTTCGAAATATCTCGGCAACTATGATAGATAGAGCCGAAATCTCTTCGGTACAAGACTCAGGACGCCGAGTACAATCTGTTCCACCCTTCAAAGTTTAAAAATTCAACAAATGCCCGGCTAGCAAATTTCTCGGTTTTTGCGAAATATCTCGGCAACTATGATAGATAGAGCCGAAATCTCTTCGGTACAAGACTCAGGACGCCGAGTACAATCTGTTCCACCCTTCAAAGTTTAAAAATTCAACAAATGCCCGGCTAGCAAATTTCTCGGTTTTTTCGAAATATCTCGGCAACTATGATAGATAGAGCCGAAATCTCTTCGGTACAAGACTCAGGACGCCGAGTACAATCTGTTCCACCCTTCAAAGTTTAAAAATTCAACAAATGCCCGGCTAGCAAATTTCTCGGTTTTTTCGAAATATCTCGGCAACTATGATAGATAGAGCCGAAATCTCTTCGGTACAAGACTCAGGACGCCGAGTACAATCTGTTCCACCCTTCAAAGTTTAAAAATTCAACAAATGCCCGGCTAGCAAATTTCTCGGTTTTTGCGAAATATCTCGGCAACTATGATAGATAGAGCCGAAATCTCTTCGGTACAAGACTCAGGACGCCGAGTACAATCTGTTCCACCCTTCAAAGTTTAAAAATTCAACAAATGCCCGGCTAGCAAATTTCTCGGTTTTTGCGAAATATCTCGGCAACTATGATAGATAGAGCCGAAATCTCTTCGGTACAAGACTCAGGACGCCGAGTACAATCTGTTCCACCCTTCAAAGTTTAAAAATTCAACAAATGCCCGGCTAGCAAATTTCTCGGTTTTTGCGAAATATCTCGGCAACTATGATAGATAGAGCCGAAATCTCTTCGGTACAAGACTCAGGACGCCGAGTACAATCTGTTCCACCCTTCAAAGTTTAAAAATTCAACAAATGCCCGGCTAGCAAATTTCTCGGTTTTTGCGAAATATCTCGGCAACTATGATAGATAGAGCCGAAATCTCTTCGGTACAAGACTCAGGACGCCGAGTACAATCTGTTCCACCCTTCAAAGTTTAAAAATTCAACAAATGCCCGGCTAGCAAATTTCTCGGTTTTTGCGAAATATCTCGGCAACTATGATAGATAGAGCCGAAATCTCTTCGGTACAAGACTCAGGACGCCGAGTACAATCTGTTCCACCCTTCAAAGTTTAAAAATTCAACAAATGCCCGGCTAGCAAATTTCTCGGTTTTTTCGAAATATCTCGGCAACTATGATAGATAGAGCCGAAATCTCTTCGGTACAAGACTCAGGACGCCGAGTACAATCTGTTCCACCCTTCAAAGTTTAAAAATTCAACAAATGCCCGGCTAGCAAATTTCTCGGTTTTTCGAAATATCTCGGCAACTATGATAGATAGAGCCGAAATCTCTTCGGTACAAGACTCAGGACGCCGAGTACAATCTGTTCCACCCTTCAAAGTTTAAAAATTCAACAAATGCCCGGCTAGCAAATTTCTCGGTTTTTCGAAATATCTCGGCAACTATGATAGATAGAGCCGAAATCTCTTCGGTACAAGACTCAGGACGCCGAGTACAATCTGTTCCACCCTTCAAAGTTTAAAAATTCAACAAATGCCCGGCTAGCAAATTTCTCGGTTTTTGCGAAATATCTCGGCAACTATGATAGATAGAGCCGAAATCTCTTCGGTACAAGACTCAGGACGCCGAGTACAATCTGTTCCACCCTTCAAAGTTTAAAAATTCAACAAATGCCCGGCTAGCAAATTTCTCGGTTTTTGCGAAATATCTCGGCAACTATGATAGATAGAGCCGAAATCTCTTCGGTACAAGACTCAGGACGCCGAGTACAATCTGTTCCACCCTTCAAAGTTTAAAAATTCAACAAATGCCCGGCTAGCAAATTTCTCGGTTTTTGCGAAATATCTCGGCAACTATGATAGATAGAGCCGAAATCTCTTCGGTACAAGACTCAGGACGCCGAGTACAATCTGTTCCACCCTTCAAAGTTTAAAAATTCAACAAATGCCCGGCTAGCAAATTTCTCGGTTTTTGCGAAATATCTCGGCAACTATGATAGATAGAGCCGAAATCTCTTCGGTACAAGACTCAGGACGCCGAGTACAATCTGTTCCACCCTTCAAAGTTTAAAAATTCAACAAATGCCCGGCTAGCAAATTTCTCGGTTTTTGCGAAATATCTCGGCAACTATGATAGATAGAGCCGAAATCTCTTCGGTACAAGACTCAGGACGCCGAGTACAATCTGTTCCACCCTTCAAAGTTTAAAAATTCAACAAATGCCCGGCTAGCAAATTTCTCGGTTTTTTCGAAATATCTCGGCAACTATGATAGATAGAGCCGAAATCTCTTCGGTACAAGACTCAGGACGCCGAGTACAATCTGTTCCACCCTTCAAAGTTTAAAAATTCAACAAATGCCCGGCTAGCAAATTTCTCGGTTTTTGCGAAATATCTCGGCAACTATGATAGATAGAGCCGAAATCTCTTCGGTACAAGACTCAGGACGCCGAGTACAATCTGTTCCACCCTTCAAAGTTTAAAAATTCAACAAATGCCCGGCTAGCAAATTTCTCGGTTTTTTCGAAATATCTCGGCAACTATGATAGATAGAGCCGAAATCTCTTCGGTACAAGACTCAGGACGCCGAGTACAATCTGTTCCACCCTTCAAAGTTTAAAAATTCAACAAATGCCCGGCTAGCAAATTTCTCGGTTTTTGCGAAATATCTCGGCAACTATGATAGATAGAGCCGAAATCTCTTCGGTACAAGACTCAGGACGCCGAGTACAATCTGTTCCACCCTTCAAAGTTTAAAAATTCAACAAATGCCCGGCTAGCAAATTTCTCGGTTTTTTCGAAATATCTCGGCAACTATGATAGATAGAGCCGAAATCTCTTCGGTACAAGACTCAGGACGCCGAGTACAATCTGTTCCACCCTTCAAAGTTTAAAAATTCAACAAATGCCCGGCTAGCAAATTTCTCGGTTTTTTCGAAATATCTCGGCAACTATGATAGATAGAGCCGAAATCTCTTCGGTACAAGACTCAGGACGCCGAGTACAATCTGTTCCACCCTTCAAAGTTTAAAAATTCAACAAATGCCCGGCTAGCAAATTTCTCGGTTTTTGCGAAATATCTCGGCAACTATGATAGATAGAGCCGAAATCTCTTCGGTACAAGACTCAGGACGCCGAGTACAATCTGTTCCACCCTTCAAAGTTTAAAAATTCAACAAATGCCCGGCTAGCAAATTTCTCGGTTTTTGCGAAATATCTCGGCAACTATGATAGATAGAGCCGAAATCTCTTCGGTACAAGACTCAGGACGCCGAGTACAATCTGTTCCACCCTTCAAAGTTTAAAAATTCAACAAATGCCCGGCTAGCAAATTTCTCGGTTTTTTCGAAATATCTCGGCAACTATGATAGATAGAGCCGAAATCTCTTCGGTACAAGACTCAGGACGCCGAGTACAATCTGTTCCACCCTTCAAAGTTTAAAAATTCAACAAATGCCCGGCTAGCAAATTTCTCGGTTTTTGCGAAATATCTCGGCAACTATGATAGATAGAGCCGAAATCTCTTCGGTACAAGACTCAGGACGCCGAGTACAATCTGTTCCACCCTTCAAAGTTTAAAAATTCAACAAATGCCCGGCTAGCAAATTTCTCGGTTTTTGCGAAATATCTCGGCAACTATGATAGATAGAGCCGAAATCTCTTCGGTACAAGACTCAGGACGCCGAGTACAATCTGTTCCACCCTTCAAAGTTTAAAAATTCAACAAATGCCCGGCTAGCAAATTTCTCGGTTTTTGCGAAATATCTCGGCAACTATGATAGATAGAGCCGAAATCTCTTCGGTACAAGACTCAGGACGCCGAGTACAATCTGTTCCACCCTTCAAAGTTTAAAAATTCAACAAATGCCCGGCTAGCAAATTTCTCGGTTTTTGCGAAATATCTCGGCAACTATGATAGATAGAGCCGAAATCTCTTCGGTACAAGACTCAGGACGCCGAGTACAATCTGTTCCACCCTTCAAAGTTTAAAAATTCAACAAATGCCCGGCTAGCAAATTTCTCGGTTTTTGCGAAATATCTCGGCAACTATGATAGATAGAGCCGAAATCTCTTCGGTACAAGACTCAGGACGCCGAGTACAATCTGTTCCACCCTTCAAAGTTTAAAAATTCAACAAATGCCCGGCTAGCAAATTTCTCGGTTTTTGCGAAGACTCAGGACGCCGAGTACAATCTGTTCCACCCTTCAAAGTTTAAAAATTCAACAAATGCCCGGCTAGCAAATTTCTCGGTTTTTTCGAAATATCTCGGCAACTATGATAGATAGAGCCGAAATCTCTTCGGTACAAGACTCAGGACGCCGAGTACAATCTGTTCCACCCTTCAAAGTTTAAAAATTCAACAAATGCCCGGCTAGCAAATTTCTCGGTTTTTTCGAAATATCTCGGCAACTATGATAGATAGAGCCGAAATCTCTTCGGTACAAGACTCAGGACGCCGAGTACAATCTGTTCCACCCTTCAAAGTTTAAAAATTCAACAAATGCCCGGCTAGCAAATTTCTCGGTTTTTTCGAAATATCTCGGCAACTATGATAGATAGAGCCGAAATCTCTTCGGTACAAGACTCAGGACGCCGAGTACAATCTGTTCCACCCTTCAAAGTTTAAAAATTCAACAAATGCCCGGCTAGCAAATTTCTCGGTTTTTGCGAAATATCTCGGCAACTATGATAGATAGAGCCGAAATCTCTTCGGTACAAGACTCAGGACGCCGAGTACAATCTGTTCCACCCTTCAAAGTTTAAAAATTCAACAAATGCCCGGCTAGCAAATTTCTCGGTTTTTTCGAAATATCTCGGCAACTATGATAGATAGAGCCGAAATCTCTTCGGTACAAGACTCAGGACGCCGAGTACAATCTGTTCCACCCTTCAAAGTTTAAAAATTCAACAAATGCCCGGCTAGCAAATTTCTCGGTTTTTTCGAAATATCTCGGCAACTATG
>CM043022.1:0-57962 GCA_023690525.1 Holotrichia oblita
TACTGATTCGGAAGGGACGCGTCGACAAAAGTATTTAAAAGGGTTTAACGTCTGTAAGAGTTTGGGTTCGACGAGATTGAAAAAACTTTTCAGATTTTACATAAGATATCTTAGCATTCAGGCGGGCGAAGTTGTTACACTGAACTCAGACAGGCACGAGTTTTAAAAAAAAAACAAAATAGGCCAGGCCTGTGCTCTAATTTGTACTGCACCATTTATAAATGCAGTAATGTAATTTGTTAAAATTCCGTAGATTGAGTAAATCGTGACTTCCTTTGAGATTGAAATTCAAATATTTTGATCTTATTCATTAGCTTCCATTCACGCACTCCAGTCTTACATTCGAAGCATTTAAAATAGTAAGTTATAGTGACACATACTCACCTTACAAGTTCGAGTCATTAGGTCTCAATAGAAGGAATTTCCACTCTGAATTCTCCCGCTTTACAAATCCACTTCTGCTATTTCAAATATTTTAAAACGCGATGCCGTAAACTAAAGCAATTAACATTCTGAGATTTTAACGAAAATATTTACAAGATTGTGTACATATTGAAATTAGTCTGTAGTTCTTTTTATTTGCCTTTAGTACAAAATTTATGTTTATCGAAAATGATTAAAGTGTTATAATAGTTTATAACACAAGAATTATTAAAATATTGAAAATGGAATTGTGAACTGGATACACATACAGGTGGCCTGTCAGAAACGAAATACACACACACACATTGGAGCGGTAATTTTTTGAAAAAAAGAGAGAAAAGTTAAATTTCTTTTCTATGGAATACGTGTAAGTTATAAATTTAATTTCCTAGCTTTATCCTTCTCAACGGAGACTAGCTATCACTTCCTTATCATCATATCAATCAATATCGGATCAATGCTGTCTTCTAATAATTCTAAGTACTATTCCCCATTCAAATTACAATCTAAGAAGAAAGGTCAAACCATCTTATTATCAAAAAAAAATTCCAACCCACATATTTCATTTTTGTAGGTGTTGAGTATGGAATTTGACTAACAGCGGGAATTATAAAGGTTAATTAGACTATTAAAAAAATGCTGATGTTCTTCCTAATATTTTTCTTCTAAAATACAAAATCTTCTCATTTTCTAGCAAAATAGGGTCAAATGATAAAGTGAGCATATTTTTCGTCGCATTACTCTTTACTGTTTAAGTACGAACCAACAAATATTATTGTACAGAAATTTAACTGCCTTTATAATGACGTATAACTCGATCTCTGTTTCCTATGATCATAAATGACACTGTATCGGGAGGAGGAAGGATGGAGAGGGGAGGAGGGGATATAATGTAGTAGATAAATTTATAAAGCATGTGTATTCCTCTAAAAAACAAATTTTAACTACTTTCTGGTTTGTATCAGAAAACAAAATGTGTGATTCTGAAATTTTCTTTGCCCTCAATTCAAATATGATATCGGTTTCCGATAGACAGGCGTTTATAATTTCAATTTTTTTAATATTCGCTACGCTATTAGCTACACAATATGCAAACATTGTAAAACATAGCAGAAATCTTGTGATGAAAGTGTCCACTGTACTTATCGCTCACTGTGCTAAGATTAAAAAATGAAAATAAAAAACTATGGGTGATTGATAAATTCCTAATACATATTTAAAAACAAGATAAAAAACTGCATTAAGCGAAAGTATTGGTACTGGTAAGGGAAAAATTATGTCAGTAGGTAAACCATAGGCGCATCAGCGCAGTCACTCGACGTGGACACGCTGTACAAGCTGTATTTTGACAGCTAAAACCTGTCAAACTGCCATAATTATGACAATTTAATACAATACAGCTTGTACAGCGTGTCCACGTCGAGTGACTGCGCTGATGCGCCTATAGTTTACCTACTTATGTCGTACTGTAATTTTAACCGTTGTTTTGTTGAAGGTATTTATTTAGGTATTTATCCTTATCAACTGAAAATCATGAAAACCATACCAGTATATAAAAAGGATAATCATCTCATGCCTGAAAATTACAGACCAATTTCATTATCATCAGCATTTGCAAAAATATTTGAAAAATGCATAAATAGTAGACTATCTGGATATTTACAAAAAATTGAATTTATTTCCAATAGTCAGTTTGGTTTCGTATCAGGCAAATCAACCTCTGACGCGATCTACCACTGCTTGAGTGTGAATTGTGTGTGAAGAATTGTGTGGCTGGAATTTTCTTTGATATGTCTAGAGCTTTTGACTTAGTCGATCACTCTATACTGTTATCTAAAATGTCAGAAATTGGAATTCGCGGTGTTGCATATGAATTGTTTTCATCTTACTTGCGTGATCGTAAAACTTGTGTGGCTGTAACAGGAACGGTGGATGGTGTTAGAAAAACATGTTATTCGTCTTTGACCGCCGTTTCCGATGGTGTTCCACAGGGGTCGATCTTGGGACCAGTGTTATTTCTCATATACACCAACAATTTAAAATCAATTCAGGGTCCATCAAGATTATGTCAGTTTGCTGATGACACTAGTTGTGTGGTGGCATCTACTGGAATTAATACCTTGGCCAGTTCTGTTAATACTGTCGTTACCTCCATGATTGAGTGGTGCACAGTGAATGGGCTGGTATTGAATGGTAACAAAACGGGATTGATTAGATTCAAAAATTCAAATATAGTTTCAAATGAAAGTTTATATGTAAAATGTAATGGAAAATCTATACCTGAGCAGAACTGTGTCAAGTTTTTGGACCTACAAATACATAGTAATCTGAAATTTGTTAATCACTGTTCCTACGTAGAGCGTAAGCTCTCATCTGCTCTATTTGGCATGCGTAATTTAAGAGGCACAGTCACAGCAAATTCGCTCAGAATGTTCTATTTTGCATATGTAGAATCTCGTCTGCGTTACGGTTTGGCGTTCTGGGGCGCCGTGCCCGGAGCGAATGGTGTGTTTCTTATGCAGAAGCGCATTATTCGATATATGATGGGTGTATCTTCCTTGACTTCCTGCCGCCCACTGTTCAAACAACTACGCATATTGCCGCTTTGGTCATTGTATTTGTTTGAAATACTTATATTTTTTAAAAAGTATCAGAGTAGCTTTCTGACAAATGGTGACATATACAATGATATGAACACGCGGTCGGCGTCTAATATCAGTGTACCTTCTCACAGGACAAATCTATTTGAAAGGAATCCTTACTATAGAGCTATAATATATTATAACCACCTACCCACGGAGATAAAAAATATTACTCCAGCTCATAGATTTAAATCAAAACTTAAATCTTATTTATTGAATAAATCATTTTACTGTGCGGCTGAATACATAAATTTGTAAAAAGTAACGTAAGAGTGTATAATTAATGTGTTTTTAATGTATATCTGACAATGTCAATGTCTGTAGGACTTATGACAATAAACTTATTATTATTATTAATCTGTCTGTTTTGTTTTCGATGGGCAACTCTATACTGGTTGATTTCAGATATAGGATAAATAACGGCAGGAAGGGGGAAGGGGTACGAAAATTCGCTCGCGTAGGAGTATATCACAGCGTTTAAGACTAGACGAGACTAGACTGTGATAGAGAGACTTGCACGCGTCCCCACTTCTTAGCGAATTTTCGTAGCCCTTGCCAATTCACGCCGTGATTTATCCTATGTCTGAAATCAATCCGTATAATAAGAATATCGCTATCTACATATCGAACATACCGAATGGGTTACATCTGGTGGATAGTATTGTTGGAAGGGCCCGCATGTTTAATGTCTAAAAGGTCCCTTTAGACGATCAATAAATATTGTCAATAAAATATTCACAATATCGTCAATAAAAAATGTTGCTGAATTGAGTTTACTTCACATGATAAATCAATATAATCCTTGACACCTTCAATAATATTGACAATACTAAAATATTGACAAAATTTATTGATTGTTTAATGGGGCCTTAAGGATAGATCTAAGATAAAAGATGGTCATCGACGACAGCTTCGCCGTGTATAAAATATAGCGTACCTACCTGATAACCATGTATACATGTTATAACCGAGCTTGTGAAAATATGCTAATAAAGTTAATATCTATAATTAGCTTACAATGCATGTTATAATAGTATAAGGTGAATTAATTAGTTCTCCAATTCGTATGCCAATGTTGCTTTTCAGATTCGATTTTTAACATATCCTGGGTAATTAAATTTTGAATATTTTTTTCTGGTTATCCTAATTTTATACTGTACTACGCTCGGTTCCTATGTTATACCATAAACATACGATATCAATACAGAGTGTACAACAAATCGAACGCTATTGCATACACTATTTATGTGCAATTGATTTTTTCTCTTGTATTATTGTATGCACGTTTTTAACGGTTTTACCATATCTAAGTTTGCAAAAATTTTCTAGTAAATGTAATTTTTATACAGAGTGTTATATTGTATCATAGATCTTACTTACTACTACTACTATATGTATAATTATTATTGAACTATTTTTATTGAAATATATCCGATATATTTATTATGTATTCGTCCATTCTTCAGTAGCACGTCAAAAAAAGGAATGGTTACTATACAGGGTGATAGATTGAGACTGGCCTCCTAATGTTAATAAATTTCTGCAAAGTTGCACATGCGTATAGGATAATGATGATCTGCACATTAAAAATATTTGGCGGCACTTCCGGAGGTACCGGAAATTAACATCAACTTTCTTATTTCAAATAGAATGATATAGATTTCTCAAATACAATGACCCATTTTCTTATCAACATTTTAAAACAGAATAAAATTCTGCATCGAGTTGTATTATAATTTATCTGTGATTATTTTCGAGTTATTCAGATTTTTTGAGAGTTTTGTAGAAAATTATATAGTTTTTTTTTAATAGCAAGCCATGGAAATGATAACAAACGTTGTTATTAGTAATTACCCATAACATTCCAACTCTGGTTTCGTTATGCTCATCGAAATGGAAAATGAAAATCATTACATTTATGTCATATTCATGGGAAATATAATAAGACTGTTTAAAGATACAGTTGAATATAAAAAATAGACTGTATGTTAGACACTTCACTAGCTCATCAATCTATATACTGTTTAAAGAACTTGCCGTGTCTTCAGTGAGAGATATCCTTACTTGACAGCACTAGCCAAACAAAAATTTAAACGCATCGAATTAAATCTATTATAAATTTTATGTATTTCTGTGGTTATTAGCGGTTTACGATGTTTTTATATTGTTTAAAAAATTTGATTCGCTCCCGTTTTTAATTTTCATTTTCTAATTCGATACAACGAAACCAGATTTAAAAGATTGTGGTAACAGTTACGAATAAGAACGTTTTTTGGTATTTCCATGGTTTGTTATTAAGAAAATGTCATAATTTTCTCTATCAAAAACCTTAATAGCTCGAAAATTATTACCGACAGCTATAGGGAATGCTAATACAGTTCGATTTGGAATTTGACGCTACTCCAAAATATTGAAAACAAAATGGGTTGTTGTATTTGAGAAAATCGAGTTTTAATGGTTTGTTAAGTAAGTTGTAAGTTATACTAAAAGACAGGTAAATTTTGGACATCTATATGTAATGCACTAATTCTAAGAACTGTAGCAGAAACGTTAACATTTCTTCAATCCATAACCTCGATTTTAGAATTTTTACTTCAGAAAATAGTGACCGTACATAATATTAAGCATCATGACATAAATTCAAAAATTTTCGAAAAACTCGAAAAATCTCAAAAACAATTACACCTAGTTAGAGGGAATCCTAGTAAAAGTCCCTATAAAATAACGCTTAAATTTCGTAAATGCAAATAAAACTGTATCATTCCATTTGAAATCAGAAAGGTAATGTCAATTTTCGATACTTCCGGAAGTGAAATCTTGAAAATATTTTTACTGGATAAATTTAATTACCCTATCTGCATATGCATATGGAGCTTTGCAGAAATTTATTATTATTAGGAGGGCCAATTTTTCTAATGGTCGTAATTCATATTCCTCTGCATTGAGAAAATTAAATACATCATTTTGTTACAATTAAACGAAATACTGGAAAATTGGTAGAAAATGCAGTCCAGATTTACTAGCACGGTTTCATACATACTGCTTTCTGTGTTGTGTAAGGCAGTTGTCGTACCACTATTTATCAAACTAAACTAAAATTTAAATCTGCTCAGATTTTTGCTTTATACTGTAGATGGTACTACCTACGATACATACATTTAAAACGACACCATTTATGTATGCCTCAGTATATTAAATTCACGATTAAGAATTTCTATTCCCTGGTGTGAACAAACTAACTTATAAGTTAAGCAGTATGAGGCTCTCATACGGCAAAGACTGGAAACGGAGATAGAAGAAAAGGGGAGATTAGCTAATCATCAGTATAAATTCAGAAAGGGAAGATCGTCACTACAGGCAATGCAACAAATTAAAACCATATATGAAAAACGAGGGATGCTGTGGAACGCTGTAGTCACACTAGATGTTCGGAATGCTTTTAACAGTGCGAGTTGGAATCTTATTCTACAAAGGCTTGAAGAGAGGGGGGTATCCAAATATCTTTTAAACATTATCTCGGACTATTTTAGAGGGAGATATGTACAAGTCACCAAGAAGTAAAGAGTAGAAGTTAAGGCAGGGGTATCGCAAGGCCCTGTACTGGGTCCCACAGCCTGGAACATCTTATATGATAAGGTACACGAAATAAAACTGCAGGGTAAAGCCAAAACTATTGGATTTGCAAACGACCTTGCATTGATAGTAACGGCGGAAAATAAAATCGATATGGTCAGGAATACAAACGAGAATCTAAAGCGAATAGATAAGTGGATATATAGTTAGTAGTTATATAGTTAGTTAGTATAAGTTTTAAAATCGACGATGTGAAAATAGAACCAAAAAAGAGTATCAAATATCTAGAAGTAACCTTTGATACTCGAGGTAGCTTCAGACCGCACTTAGAAAACGTAATTGGTAAAGCGGAGGAGAGATTAGGACTATTGACATGACTGATGCCTAACATTGGAGGCCCCAGCAGTAGTAAGAGGGCAATTCTCGCAGGAGTAGTGCACTCTATATTACTGTATGGTGCGCCGATATGGAAGCATGCGACTAGGATTAAAAGAAATTACATACTGATAGAAAGAATGTAACGAAGAGTACTGCTCAGGGTAACATTGGCATATAAGACGGCCTCCACTGCGGCTCTCCAGGTTATAGCAAGAATTCCGCCAATAGACCTCTTAGCACAGGAGAGGAAGTATAGTGATGAAAACAAGGCAAGAACGCTGAAAGAGACAAAGAACCGAACGTTAAACAGTTGGCAGGAGAGATGGAGTAACAATCTCTTACAGGACAATGGACTAAACAGCTAGTATCTGGAAACCTGGAAAAGCGGACAAACTGTGGACATAGAAATACTGACTATTATCTCGCGCAGGCCCTCAACGGTGATGCGCAATTCGGGGTATACAAAAAAAGGACAGGTAAACGTACAGAAGATAAGTGTACTTATATACTGTGGAGAGAAAGATACGGCAGAGCATACCACCTTCTTCTGTGATCGATGTCTAATAACAAGCGAAAAACCCAAAGAGGTATTACAAACTGAGATGGAAATACTACTGGAAAACCGGTGTTTAACAGACGCTATCATGAAGTGCTCCAGGAGAACATTGATAGGGTGGTTTTGGTGGGTACACCAGTTATCGCACACACCGACTGGGAGTCCCACACTACGTGTGTGATAGAACTAAGCACATGGTGTCCATACAGGATTTCCACCGACAAAAAAGAAAAAGTTAAGCAGAAGTAAATATTATGTAAGTATGTACATACATATTAGTGTTTGCTTTGGTTTTGCTGGCAGTTACTGGAAGTGTTTTATTATATGTATAGTCAGAGTTATAATTAGAGTAGACCAATTAGGAGCGAAAGCAGAGGCGTGAGTACACTTTCCTGCTACTATTATACGTGCACGCACGATGACCGCGGACAACATACTAAGTAATCGTATGTGCGATGGGGCATGCGGGAACCAATTCGTTAGTCACGCCTCTGCTTTCGCTCCGAATTGGTCCACTGTAGTTATAATACATAGTAGTCTAATAGTTAATTTAATAGTTCAGTTTAAATGGGAAATCGATATTAAAATAATAAAATAAAATTATTCTAGTTACAATAAAAAATAATCTTTCGATACATCCAAAACGATTCAGGGTGGGGCACCACATTTCCCTCGGTTGATATACAAAAAACGGTAACACATATTTAAAATCTTATGCAATATGTGTGTATTAAGGTTTCACCAGTTAATTCTTGTGTAATAGTGTGATAAATTGAAATTAAAGTAATAATAATATTTAGTAGAATATGTAATAATATTTTGTATTACATACTGGAGACCGATTTACGTGATACAATGTGCGTGGAATTCTTCTGCAAGCTTAGTTAACATTTTTAATGTGCCGTCACTATCAGTAGAAAAACTTTTGTAAATCGTGCTAGGAATGAAAAGGACATAGGAGTACAATATCATTATGAACAGACTATTACAAATTTAATATGTAATGTAATGTAGGTTTTGTGTGTACTGTTTTAATAATTGAAATGCCTATTACTAAAAGCACAGTCTACTCTAAGTAAACAAAAATCTATGTATATTAAAAAATGCAGCAAAAAGAATCTTAAATAAATACTAAAGCTAGAACCATTTACATATACAGGGTGATTGGTGAGAATGGCCTATTAAAAGTATTCTACAAACGGAATGGAATTTTAAAACAAAATTTTGTAATTGGATATGGTTGAATATGAACTATCATATGAAAATATTTTTGAATAAATGTCAGTTCCGGTTAACCGAAAGTGGGCATCAACTTCGATTTTTTAAATAGCATGCTATGAAATAAATTACAAATTCAGCTTCTATGATAAATTTTACACATATTTTTACTCATGAATTTATTTATTGTGCAAAGGGAATGTAACCAAATAGTAAAATAAACGTATCAAACTTTTACTAAAAGATACTAAAATTTACAACCAATGATCATCGAATTTTTAAGATATAAAAAGTTTTAGCAACCGATATGTTCATAAAACAATGGTGAAGAACAATATCAATATCGAATTACGTAAAATTAAAGTAATAAAATAGATAATATAAAAGGTAGGTACAGTAGAAACATTATAAGAACAACAATAATAATAACATAAATAAATAATTTATCTAAATGGCTCGATATGACAACCGTTTCTATTGAGGCATTCTATATTCGGAGACGTATTCCTATAATAATTGTTGCTCTTCGAAGAGCATCTGGCGTTATTTGCCTAAAGTATCCCTTATTCCCATAATCCAATGGGAAGAATTTACGAAAATACAATTAACAAAATGACAAACGTGAAAATAAATGGCAAGTAAGTATGTAAAACAAATGAGTTAAGCACCCTTGCTTTAGTAAATTGACATATCTGAGCATTTTAGGTACGAAGACTAATTAAATCGTTATAACTTATTCATCTTTCATTTTAGGTATAGGAACACCTAATACAGATTAACAGAGAATTTATCGTAGAATCAGAATATCTAATAAAATGTATACCTTTCCATTTAAAAGAATCTACTTTTCGCAGATTGAACTTCTTTATAAGCTACTAAGTTTTTAAACACCCTGTATAATGTTACAGAGAAGAACTTCAAATGGTGTGTAACTAGATACTATCAGCTGTGCGTATGCAAAATTTCATTCGTCTCTTTTACTCCTACGTGACGTAATATCACTATAAAGTAAGATTAGTATCTGTAACTTTTTTTCTTCAATTGCAAATAACTCAGAAGGAATGGTATTTAGGTAAAGGGTATGATACATGAAATATGTGTAAAATTTACCAAAGAAGCTGAATTTGTAATTTATTTTATAGCATGCTATTTAAAAAATCGGAGTTGATGCTCACTTCCGGTTAACCGGAAGCGATATTTATTCAAAAATATTTTCGCGTGATAGTTCATATTCAACCATATCCAACTGCAAAATTTTGTTTTAAAATTCCCCTCCGTTTGTATAATACTTTCAATAGGCTATTCTCACCAATCTCCCTGTATAATATTATTAAATTATTATATATTAAATTAAATTGTAAATTTCTATGAATTAATCATGTAAATAAAGAAATATATACTTTAGGTGTAATATATTTAATAGGACTTATGCTGTTCTACGTATGCTGTTCTAAATAAATCATTACGTATTAAT
The DNA here is from genome assembly GCA_023690525.1 of Holotrichia oblita. Classification (NCBI taxonomy): domain Eukaryota; kingdom Metazoa; phylum Arthropoda; class Insecta; order Coleoptera; family Scarabaeidae; genus Holotrichia; species Holotrichia oblita. The sequence goes on from CM043022.1 coordinate 10,265, forward strand.
TCAATTATAGTATTCTGAATATTCAATGTGTGGATATAACTAGAACTTCTGAATTTACTAAAATAAGTAAATTTCCAGTTACAATGTATTATTTTTGTAACAAAAGTGCTTGACGGGAATAATTTTGCTGCTCCGTATTCCGTAAGTTTCGACAAACTAAGAAAAACTTACATGCTAAACGTTATAATCATACAATTTCAAAAACTATTTTTTCTTCAAACGTCAATAAAACTGACATTTCTTGACTGAGTAGTCGGCCGCAAAGTGTCACTTTCCTCCGCCAGAGGTTTACTTTTCACTTTTCCGCCGCCGGAGGGAAAAGTGTTATTACAGCAACATACAAACACATAATGTCAATGTTGACAGTTTGTTAACAGTTGACAGTTTTATGATGAGTTACCATAGAAACAGCTCGTACCTAATCGTCGGTCTAAACGTCCAAACATCCTACCAAACCCGCTTATTTTCAAGTAAAAACAGATATTTTTGCATAAATTTGCCGACGTTTGAAGAAAAAATAGCATATTTAATGTGGAGGAAAGGTTACTTTTCATGGCTTGCTCTAAGTTGTCTTGAGAAGAACATATGCAACACTATAGTATTGAGCACAAGGGCCCGGTCCTCGCGTGCCGTGGTCACGTGGCGCCGTCCTGCTCGCTGCCGAAGGCAAGTACGTCCTTGCTCATTCCATTCTTGCCATGCCCGTTGCACTGCCGACAACGACCGCTCAAGACAGTGCGCGATTTCAAAGAAGGATGTTTGCCATGTGCATACCCATAACCATTCCTCGCTCAAACTCGCTCAAGTAATGCAAACGGTCTCCCATTATGCACATAGTATGACTACATACGATCCATTCGCACTACAGTAAGAATGGCCGGTTTCTCCCATCCGCTTTGATTTCCATACCGATGGAATGTTTTACCTGTCGGAGCCACTCAGTAAAAAGTGCAGCCACAGAAAAATTGGTAACTTGTTGCATCAACTCGTCTAGGGGAAACCTTTATACACCGCTAAAATTATACATGTATATTTACAAGTTTAGATTATACAGAGTGCGCTTATCACTTTTTCCAGCAGTGTATTTTGTAATAAGATCCGTTGTTCCCCAGAAAATCACCAATCATGACCAATCATCAACACGAGCGCGCCATGAAAAGTATCACTTTTCGTCCGTATAAAATAATATACTATTATTAAGATTGTGGAATGAATAGATTTTGTTTATATAACTTTTTAGATTTTAGCTTTCATATTGTTTTTATACTATTAAATTAATTGTAGTACTCTTCTGAAGAAGACGTTTCAAGTAATTAAAGCCGAAAGCTCAATAAATGTACGTAAATATAGAGATTAATAATAGAAAGTCATTAAGACTACGGATAGTTATATATTTTCAGTAATAATTTTCCGGATACACGTGTCTTTCATTTTTGCAACTTATTTTTTACTTTTACATTACAATGTTATCCCAAATCCAAATTAGATACTATATTAAAATTAATAATGGCATAATGTACATATCAATTTAAAATACCTCCCTCACTCAGTTAATAATAATAATACCTATATGTGTATATAAAAATATAAAATGAATATGGTCAGAAGATGACTTTTTCTTATGTATATTTTCCTTTCGCCAAATGGACTGTGTTAATTAGCTGGTTCACATTCCCTTTGTGAACAGCCTTTCTGGCTCTTCTCGTCAAACTATTATGCGAATATGTACTACGTATGTGTTGATGACCTTAGAGGATGCCACAAAAACTGAAGGCTTGTCTAATTTGTAAAGTTACCTGCCTTTCTTCTGTATTCCAAAACAAAAGAATAAAGAATAATTGGCGGTCTTCATATGTAATGAGTTGAAAATCCTATATCAACTTCCAAGTAACGTCTTTAAATACTACAGGCATACGATCTTTTATTTTAGTAGAATTTATATGTCAAATCTTTTATGTTAACCCTTACACGCTATAGACCGCTTGCAATTGGGATTAGTCGCAAAAAAGAAAGTAATAAAATTTAACCACTAGATTTAAATTGCAATATACAAATGAAGTAGAGGAATAACAATGGTAGTACGTACTTACTACCTTATATCGAACAATATAGCGGCACAAGTAAATTTTTAGAATTTAATCTAATGCGAAAGTAAGTAAAATTAAAGTATATACATAAATAAGAGAGTAAAAAATCACATTTTCGAAAAACAATAGTAATAACAATTCAACCCTACTGTATCAAAAATACTTCCGATACACTCAATTTATTGATAGTATAACACCAAAAAAGATTGGTATTAGTGTTTGGTAAAATATAGACCAAAGCACAACAAAAACATCTCTACTAGGTTCCAAATATTGGAGTGAAGTATGAAAATATACATTGGGTGATCAGAATTTGATGTTATTTTTGTTACTATTTATAAAATGAATGCAAAGATAATATTTCTTGTTTCAAGTGCATGTACAGTTTTTAAACACACAAAATGTTCTAGCTGCTCTTTCTGAAGATCTTGAATATCCATGATTTTTTTTTGTATTGCCAAAAGCTGCAATTAATGTTTCTATAAAATCAACCCACAGTTTTCTAACTGTCGGATTTTCTGATTCTGATAATTTCCTTCAATAATTTTCCACTATGTTAAAATTCTTACCAATGCCTCGAAAATTATGCTAGGTATTTATAGCATAATTTTCTGTATATTACATTAGCTGAAGTCGCAGCTTCCCTCAGCCAACAAGATGCTATAGTACCACTTACTTAGTGTTACTATTTAAAATATTTTGAGTCGCTCTTCCTCCTCGATAAAATCACATTGCACGCCAAAAATTGAGAAGCTCCTGTATCACTCGAAATTTACTTGAACATAATGTTTTATATTTTGTACTTAAAGTTCTTATCAAGTCAAATTTAAGAATGTTTGAACAAATAAGAAAAGTGCAACCTGCAATTGGCAACACCTTTGCGAATCGATAGATTCTTAAATGACTAAGTTCGTCTGTTTTATTAATTTATTATTACAAAAATAATGGATAATATAACATGATTGAAAGTTTCCATTGATTATTTACTAGTATTTGTTGATATTTGTTTTACGTATTTTATTCGTGCTTCCATTACATTCTACAGTGTATACAATTACCTACTACAAACATAAAAATGTCTGACGTTTGGCAATTCGAGACCACTTCTGCACGAAATGACAATTGAAGAGTAAGTAAACATATGTTATTAAGTTGGCATTACCATGCCTTGTCGTAAAGATAAAATACAATTAATTTTTTCCCACTATTCGTAAATTACGTTTCTTTCTATGTTTGAGTATGATTACACTACTACAAAGGTTTATATTCATTATGAAACTGCTATAATACATTCATTGATATTATACACAAAGATTATCAAATTTGTCTGGCAAAAACAGTTTTTTCAGAAAAGACTAACCTTTTTGATAGATGATTGTTTAATATTATTGTGGGGTTAAAACGTAACATGAGCATAATTTAACCTCATCTGGAGAGTGGAGCATCTCTGCTGGGTGGGAATGTATCAACAGCGGAAGTATCGCACATCAGTAGTGCGTACCATCGCTACACAACGGGGCATGGAGTCAATAAATCGTTGTATGGTAGCGAGAGGAATGGCCAACTATGCTGCTTCAACTCGCTACCATAGCTCCTCAACATTAGCCGGAGAACGTTCAATTCGAGTCTGATATCGGCGGAAAACAAATTGTGTCTCCACTTGGAAACTCAGCAATGTCTTGTCTCGACCCACTGGCACCGTGTAGCGCGGTGCTTGTGAGTTAGTGGAATCTCAATCCACTTTCTAGCAAACGCTAATGTACAGTTCGCGTAGTGAGTATGCCTTCCGTTTCTGTTGGCCACGCAGCTCTAAGTTGTCTTGAGAAGGACACGTAGTCACGTGGTGCCGTCTTGCTCGCTGCTGAAGGCGAGTACGTCCTTGCTCATTCCATTCTTGCCATGCCCGTTGCACTGCCGACAACGACCGCCCAAGCCAGTACGCGATTTCAAAGAAGGATGCACTTGCCATGTGCATACTCATAACCATTCCTCGCTCAAACTCGCTCAGGTAATGAAAACGGTCTTCCATTATGCACATAGTATGACTACATACGATCCCTTCGCACTACATTCGATTTGAAAATGGCTTAGATGGTGAGCCACAGCCGCCTAGACGTTAACCCCCATATCCTGCAATTTTCGGACCACACTGCACATAACAAGTTATGAGCCTTGAAACTGTCACCCACTATCTCACCGCCCGCACGAGACCGACACCTCGCGGAGAGGCCCGGCGAGCCGGTAGGCTCCTCTTCCCCGTGCTACCCATGTTAGACAAGTTCCCTTGTCAACGTTGGACGGGTCACCGCTGGAGACGCTTTAGCAACTCCTACCTCACATCTAACCCCACGGGGCCTAGGCCTTCTTGCGGCTGGCGACTATCGGCCAAGCGTGGGAAACGGAATCTGGCCGTGAGGTACAACCAGCCCGCCCGTGAATTAAGCCTGAACTACGGGGACGGCCGGGCTGAAGCCCTACCCCAAAATGCCAACCGCGCCCACTCTTTCGCCCCTCCGGCGATCAAGTATCTGCGGCAGCTACAGTGAAACCGTAGGGTCCCAGAGTCACCGAGTTGTTTTAGAATAAACCCGAGGGTTTCCCCAACCAGACAACCAGCGGGCGAACTACTCCTCGACGAACCGACTTTTGTCCTCCCCTACTATCTTCGCCAAATTCTCTCGCCACGCCCGTTTCCCCGAGTGTGGCCGCCAAGGATGGGGTGATGCAGCTGCAGAGTTCTCAAGGTAAGTGCCGTAGGGTTACTCACTTACCCACTGTATATTGCGACAGTTAGCGGCCAGACACCAGAGTGTATGCCCATGCCTACGCCCGAGCATCCTCCCCTATATACCAAGTCTACTCCCGCCACGCCCGTTGCCCTGAAACTATGACATCAGGGATTGGGTAGTGCAGCCGCAGAGTTTTAAGGGTCGACGCTATAGGGTGAACGCCGACCCTAGCCCCTTCGCACTACAGTAAGAAGGGCCGGTTTCTTCCATCCGCTCTGGTTTCCATACCGATGGAATGTTTTACCTGTCGGAGCCACTCAGTAAAAAGTGCAGCCACAGAAAAATTCGTAACTTGTTGCATCAACTCGTCTAGGGGAAACCTTTATACACCGCTAAAATTATGCATGTATATTTACAAATTCAGATTATACAGAGTGCGCTTGTCACCTTTTCCAGTAGTGTATTTTTGTAATAAGATATTTTTCCGTTGTTCTCCAGAAAATCACCAATCATAGACCATTTAGACGTAGTTGGATGATAGTAGTATATTAGAATTTAATGTGAAAGTGAAATTTTTACATAGTGAAAATTTGACGGACACATGCGACACATTATATTTTAACATACTCGTTACTTGCTTTTCTTTTCAATTCAATTTCATTTGTATTTTTATCATTTTTTAATTCTTTATTGGACGGTGCCTTTTAGACCGATAAATGATTAACCTTGTTGAAACCATTGTCAGATTCATTGTAATTGTTGTGAAAAATTATTTTCGGAAAAAATAAAAATGGGGATCTGATACCCTCAGATTCCCAATTTTTTAAATAATAATTTACAAATAATTAATTTTTTTTGCCGGTGGAAAATCCTTTGTGGTCACCATGTGTTCATGTCTAACACATGGTAGTGTGGGACTCCCGCTGAAAATCACCAGACTGGTCCTACACACTAAAAACCACCCTAAACCTCCTAGCGCGTTCCCTGGAACCATCTACTTCTACTATCTCCTTCATGGAACCACCGAGTAGTTGTTCGTCATTATATTGCTACTGACTCTGCACTTAACGTTCTTCCTCTTCTTTTGCTCTCATTATGATCTTGATCGTAGTGTGCAATATGCGCCAGTGTTTCTTAGACCCTACCATTACATTCACTAGAGTGTTAGACCCTATTTCTTGCCCTCTGCTCCTGTATGTCATCTCACGGATCTCCTTCCATCGTACGCAGTCGAAGATCGTGTGCTTAGCCGTGTCAATATCGCCGCAGTAGACACACTCCTCCGAAACCTTTTGGCGTAAGGTCTGAACACGCCATGTCCCGTCAGAGCTTGTGTGAGATGGTAGTCCTGTGTTCCTGTGTTTGCATTTAATCCACACTCCCAGATTTGGTATTAATTCCTTAGTCCACTGGCCTGTATGCATATTGTCCTGCCAGGGCCAGGCTAGTTGTGTCTTGATTTTTTCACTTCTAGTGATTTTCCCTGCCTTCTGCTCGTACAGGAGCTTTCTTTCCGTTACCAACAGGTCAATAGGGGGGAGAGGGTACCTGTTATTACCTGGAGTGCCACAATGGATGAGGTTTTATAAGCAGCTGCAACTCTAATTAGCAGCCGGCGTTGTGCCTTTTGCAGTAACCTCCAATTTTTTCTTACGGTTAGTGCACCTTCCCATATTGGTGCGCCGTACAGGAGTGTGGACTGGATCACGCCAGCTAACACCACCCTCTTAGAGCTTATTGGGCCTCCAATCTTTGGCATCAGCCCGGGCATCAGTCTTACCAGGTTCACCATCTTAGTCTCCGCCTTTGCGGTCGCTTCTCTTAGGTGCTCGCTAAAACTGCAGCCCGAGTCAAAAACGACACCCATTTACCTGATGCTCTTCTTCGGTGTTATATTTACATTATCTATGGTTTCATCCATCTATCTATTTTCTTGAGATTGTCATTGGTGATTCTCACTAGTTGGCTCTTGTCATCCGCAGTCACTACTAGCCCCAGATCATCGGCAAATGCAATAGTTTTCGCCCATCCCTGAAGCTCGATTTCCAGTCATTATATAAAACATTCCATAATATAGGGCCGAGTACCGAGCCTTATGGAACCCCAGCTTGAATTTTCATGCTTTTCCTCTTCGATACCTGGATACATCTGTCCGTCAGATAGTCATACACAACATTGATGAGGTACGTAGATATATTCCTCGCCTTAAGTTTTTGCAGAATTTGGTTCCAGCTGGCAGTATTAACTGCATTTTGAACATCGAGAATCATTGGGGCGTTCCACTTATTATTTCCGTTCTTTTGAAAGACTCCCGGGATGAATTGCTTCGCCTGTATTGTCAATCGTCGCTTCCTAAAACCATACTGGTGCTTAGCCAGGCCACCTTTGCTTTCCAACTCCTCTTCCAACCTCTGGTGTATAATTGCCGCATACAGTTTACTAAGTGTATTCAAAAGGCAAATCGGTCTATAAGCCTTCTGTTGTTCTGGGTTACTTGCCTTTGGTATTAATAGGACCTTCGCCACTTTCCACTCCACTGGAAATGTTTGCGTTCTTAGAAGTCGGTTCAATATGTTTCCCTTACGAATGTTGGCATACCTCCAGTATTCGCTTCTTTCTTTCCTAATCTAACTACACTTGCTGTTTCATTTACTTTTTGTTTATTTTCATCCATAATCCAAATCCATGCTTATATAACCTTCCTCCACTTTACCTACTACCTGTTATCGGGATATTCTTATTCATAAATAGAACGGCTGCGTCTTCTCTTTTTACTTTTACCCAGTTGTATGTTTTAAGTAGCGTTTTATTTGGTTCACTATGATCATGTCCACATCCTTTTGTATCGTTGTGGCATACGCCAGATCATGTGCTGCTCTTCTCCTCCCCAAGTTGGTTTGCAGTATTTTAAGACTTATGTGTTTTTTGTTCACTCCTACGTGTCCTTACTCCTATGGGCTGTATTTTTTGTTTCCGTATACCCTTCACTAGCTGGACATTTAATCTGATCAGCGCTATGTCCTTCAGTGTTACACTTTGCTTTTATGCCCTGCTTCTCCACATTTAATGCAGTCCTTACTGCGATCGATCTGTCCGGTGCATTCTCGAGTCTTGTGTCCATACTCCAGGTACCTAAAGCACCTTGCAATATTGACCCTCTCCCTAATACCGCACTCAGTTCAACCTATTCTTAACTTCCTCGCCTTAATCAGAGGTATTGCGTATTCCCTTGGGACTTCAACTATAATTGTTAGATCGTTATGTTTCCCTTTCCTGGTCGCTTTGATATATACCTCAGCCTCGTTGACTTTTATTTCCCTGGCTAATATTCGCTTCACCTCTGTGGTCGTCGGATCAACTCCTAGAAGAAATATAGTTGTCATACCCAACTTTCTTGTTCCCACATGCACGTCCACTACATTACGCTTTATTTCGTGTTTTAATACAATAGCCATGTCCTGCTATATATATGCTATATATATGCTATATATATCCTGTTATATACAGGGTGAGGCATTAGTGCGTCAAAGCTCAATATATCCCTTATTATTGAAGATATCAAAAGACTTTATGTACAAGAATCATAGACAGTCTTAAGCTACACATTTTAAAATTAATTTCATATATACAGGATGTTTCATATCGCTAGAGTGAACCAAACATACATTTTCTTAAATAGAACACACTATATATTATTTCGAATTTGGATTAAGCCCATCTTCCTCGTTCTTTCAATATAAGGTTTTATTCAGTTATACCGAGTATTTCAGAAGTTATGGTCAATTTTGTGTGAAAATCGTTACGTATTTAACGTCCTGTGTATTCCATACGAAACAGCTTGAAATTATTTTTTTTCTGGAATAACTTTTTTATACTGTTACACTTTTATAACGAAGTGGTGTTTTCCCAATATTACGAAAACTGTGTACAGGGCGATTCAAAACACAAATGCATTATTTTCTAATTTTTTTAAATGGAACACCCTGTATTTTATATTAAGAAAGGGAAGAATACTTGATATACCTTCATTTTCATTAACTATTCCCTATATCTAAAGTGGTTAGTTTCTGAGATATTTAATGATTTTTAAAGAAATGTGAGCATTTTGGCAATAATTGGAATGTAAATTAGCCATGAAAAAGTGACATTAGAAAAGTCTGAATCATATTATTTAACAGTTAATCAACTAGTTTTATTTGTTAGTATAGTTTGTTAGATTTTGTAAATTTAATTACTCTTTAAAATGAATTTTTCTGTTGAGGAATTGACAGACATGATATGGGTACTAGGAGAGTGCATGAAAAATTGTCTACTTGCTAAACGAATTTACCAGGCGAGATATCCTGCCCGACGACAACCTGAAACAATAACGGAAAGGTTAATGGATCGCTTTACTCGGACAGGTTCTGCAATATATGAAAAGCATGAAAGAGCGAAAACTGTTCTTACCGAGGAAAAAGAATTCAATGTGGTTCTTGCAGTTACGGACAATCCACATACCAGTACCAGAGAAATATCGCGGCAACAAGATATTAGTCAAAAGGCTGTCCGAAGAATACTCTGTAAAAATAAATTTCATCCATATCGTATGCGATTGCATCAAGAGTTACTCGACGATGACTTGGCCCGTAGAGTTGCTTTCTGCGAATGGGCTCAACAACACATCCGCAACCAAAGAGATTTCTTTAATTTTGTTCTTTTTGGAGATGAAGCTACATTTCATAAAAATGGAAATGTAAATCGCCCTAATTTTCATTATTATGCTACAGGTAATCCCTATTTTGTAGGAAATTATAGTCAAAGTAGGTGGTCTTTGAATGTATGCGGTGGAATAACTGGCGACTACGTAATTGGACCACATTTTTTCACAGGCCGAGTGAATGGTCAGGTTTATTTAGACTTCTTAGAAAACCATTTACCATTATTGCTGGAAAATGTTTCCATCAATATTCGTCAAAATATGTGGTATTTACATGACGGGGCTCCGGTACATCACACTAGACCGATTCATATTTATTTACATAAATACACATTTTCCTGCAAGGTGGATAGGAAGAGGAGGATCAACTACATGGCCAGCCCGATCCCCAGAGCTAACTAAAATTGACTTTTTCAAGTGGGGTTATGTAAAAGACTTTGTTTATAAAACACCGGCAACTCCGCAAGATGATATGAAGAATAGAATAAGACAAGCGTTCCATAGCATTAATATAGAAATGTTAAGAAATGTAAGTCGATCATTCGAAAGACGGCTGCAATGTTGTATTGATGTTTTTGGAGGACATTTTGAGCATTTATTGTGAACCTTGTTGGATTTAAACTTTAGCTAAAATGGTCAAATATTAATTATCGGTATAAGGTTTTTATTTTGTAGTTAAATTTAATAAGATTATTTTAATGAATGATTTAGCATTTTTCTTTTGTCACTTTTTCATGGCTAATGTATTACATTCCAATTATTGCCAAAATGCTCAAATTTTTTTAAAATCATTAAATATCTCAGAATCTAACCATTTTAGATATAGGGAATGGTTAATGAAAATGAAAGTATATCAAGTATTCTTCCCTTACTTAATATAAAATACAGGATGTTCCATTTAAAAAAAATTAGAAAATAATGCATTTGTGTTTTGAATCGCCTTGTACACAGTTTTCGTAGTATTGGAAAAACACCACTTCGTTATAAAAGTGTAACAGTATAAAAAAGTTATTCCAGTAAAAAAATAATTTCAAGCTGTTTCGTATGGAATACACAGGACGTTAAATACGTAACGATTTGCACACAAAATTGACCATAACTTCTGAAATACTTGGTATAACTGAATAAAACCTTATAATATATAGTGTGTTCCATTTAAGAAAATGTATGTTTGGTTCACCCTAGCGACATGAAACACCCTGTATATATTAAATTAATTTTAAAATGTGTAGCTTAAGACTGTCTATGATTCTTGTACATAAAATTTTTTGATATCTTCAATATTAAGGGATATATTGAGCTTTGACGTACTAATGCCTCACCCTGTATATGCTTCCTCTACTGCTAGTCTTAGATCTCCCTTTTCTGTCTTCTGAAGTTTTCTAACTTTAACCTCATCTGTTCGATATTTACTTCTTCCTTAAGTTTTTTAACTATATCTACGAAAGATTTCCCTTCCGATTTAACCGTCACTATACTTTCTTCCTTCCTTTTGAGCTTCTTTGGGTCAGATTTTTTTGTCTGAGCTATCAATTTTATCTTTATATCCTCTTTCGCAAAAACATACTCACATATCTTCCTGACGTATGAAAATTTCAGGCCTTCACCTATTACCAAGTTCATAATCTTTGTGGCGTGCATGAGAATATTTCTCTTAAGCTCAAGAATAATTAATAATAAAAATAATTAATTGACAGAAGTGCTACTTATTGAAACTCTTTATTAATTGGAAATAAATTTTTCGCGTAGTTCCAAATATTCAATAGTAATACTACTTCAGCAATTTACTTTCAATTAATAATTTACATCATGCTTGTGACCTCCTAGAAATTATATTAACAAACATAAAGTTAAAGTTAAAGTTTGTTAGATATTTACAAAAGTTATAAAATGGTGTAAATTTGGTTGACAGTGTCTCTTGTAAACAGTCTATTATGTAATTTCCATACTTATGTATACTACAATATGAAACCGTATTATTTATTGCATACCAAATAAATGATAAAGTTGTACAACTTGACATTATTCTTAATATGTCAATATTCAAAAATGCCACGAAGTCACGAAGGCAGTTGACAATATAATATAAAATTTAGGAAACTACACCCAGAAAGAAACAAAATTATAAGAAAACCAACAAACAAAATTTAAAAGGACATATATTACCGAGTTCTTAATATTTAACGGTGATTCAAGCACTGTGGGGTGCTTGTACAACAACCACTTGTGGCCTTCTGTATTCTCTGTATCTAAAATAAAAGGACTTAAGCTTTAATACCTACAAATTTAAATACGTAGACACCTGCTCAATATATTAGGTCTCTTTGTTCTATCACATTCAGGCAATATCAGTTTCTGAATACTATAATAAAAAATGGAGTGATTTGAAAAAAAATAATGCTTCAAATACAGATCGGAAATGTATACATTAAGTGACTGTATAATACTTTTATAATCTGTATATTTGTCAAATATAAGTATAAATAATAATTTTTAAATAAAAAAATATTCTCAGAGTATAAATGATGTATATAGAGGTTTTTTGAAATTTGTTGAAAGAAATTAAGCTAGTGAATACCAACAAATTTCATTTAAAAAACACAACTTAGATTGACACATCTTTATCCAAATATTTTAACTACATAATTGTGGATTTAAATCAGCGTAGTTTGCGTCCGCGAAAAGCAAGGCAATGTCCGTATTGCTGAATCAGGGAAAGCGTGAAAGTGGGATGTGACAATCAGTGCCAAAGAAACAAATAAAAAAATGAAGTTGAAAATAGAATAATTTGTCAAATGTCAAATAAAAGTAGTTTATAATCACTGATTTCTACGTGTTTAATAGAATCCCACAAATTTTGGGGGCTCAACCGGGATTGGAACATTAGAAAGCAGTGAAAACGGTGTACGCAAGACGGTTCACATAAAGTGATCAGGGAATAGTGTAGATTATTTCTCCCAGTGAGAAAGGGACAGTATAGCGTGTCAAAGGAAAAGCAGAAATAATTAAAAGAAATATAAGAAAGAAGACCAGAAGTTGGAAGATAATAGAAGTTAACGAAGAAAGAACGAAATAACGATTTAAAAGTAGGTGAATAGGAAGAAATAAAGAAGTAAAAAAAAACGAATTGTAATAAAGAAGAATAAGAGCCTAAAGGTAATACGTTTTGACGAGAAAAGCTAAGATAAGAAGTTAAGAAGAAAGTTAAGAAGAAAGAACCAAAGCAGACAATCAAATTAAAAGAAGACAAAGAAGCAAGTTGCCAAAGAATAAAGGTATAAGAAGTGAAACGAACAAAATGACTGAACCTGTAGAATCTACTGATCAAGTTGAACAACCACAAGGTTTATCTGAAAAAGATGTACAACTTCTTAGAAAAGAATTGGAATTGCTTCAGAGAGAAAATGCTTTACTGTTACGTGAGCGGCAGGTATCAAAAACTGGGTTCAACATGCAGGATCTTCGCAGTAGTCTGCCAAGTTTTGGCGACAGTAAAAACTATAAAGTGGAAAAATGGATCCAAGATTTAGAAGATAATCGTGTTTTATTTGGGTGGTCTCCGATGCAAATGCTTTTATGTGCTAAAACTTTGCTCAAGGGAACGGCAAAGATCTGGCTAGATGCAAACCCCACCGTTACGTCATGGGAAGAATTTCGAACTAATATTCAGGAAGAGTTTGGAAAAAAATTCAACAGTGCGACCATTCATCAGATGCTAGTAAAGCGAAAGAAAGGACGAGAAGAAAGCTATCAAGATTATCTATTGCATATGAAATCCGTTAGTAAGCAAGGTGACATTGAAGAAGAAGCACTGATCCAGTACATAATTGACGGTATACCTGACAATGAAAATAACAAAATAATGCTCTATGGCGCTGAAAGTATAGAACAGCTAAAGAAAAAGTTAGAAATCTATGAAGTAGTTAAATCTAAATTAAGTAGTTGCGATGACAAGGATAGAAAAAGAAGACCTGGTAGTGATACAAAACCGCATGTTAAACCATTGCATTGCTATAATTGTGGTGCTACCGATCATAAAGCTCCAGAATGCAAATTCAAGGATCGAGGTACTAAATGTTTTGCATGCAATAAGTTTGGACATATTGCTTCTAAGTGTCCTAACAAAGGTGAATCATCTCGAAAAACAATGCAAGTACAAGAACCAGATGAATTCGATAAGATGTTCAAAAGTATTAAAGTCAACAGCATCGAAGCAAAAGCGCTTATAGATACTGGAAGTTCGGTGAATTTGATGAGGTCTGATGAATATTTCCGATTAGGTGCTCCAAAGATAGATGCCAGTCGCACCAAGTTAAAGGGAATAGGTGCCTCAGAAGTAGAAACATTGGGCAGTACTTCCACTACCATTGAAGTGGATGGGTCCGAGTACAAGACCGTCTTTCATATCGTACCAGAAGCTGCTATGGAAATGCGTTGTATATTGGGGAATGCACTTTTACCACAAGCCGAGGTGAAGATCAGTAATGGAAACATTGAAGTCACGAAATTACCAAGTGAAAATTGGGTTATGCAAATATCGCCTTCTGAAGACGAAATACAGATCGATATGAACTTATGCCATCTGAAAGCAAATGTATCCAATGCAATAAGAAGAATGGTCCAGGAATATGTACCAATATCGACAAGGACTACTGAAGTAAAGACAAAAATATTATTGAAGGACGAAACGCCAGTGCACCATGCACCCCGAAGAATGTCTCCGTTGGAAAAGCTAGAAGTTGAAAAACATGTATCCGAATGGCTAAAGAAGGGGATAATACGACCAAGTTGTTCAGAATTCAGCAGTCCAATCGTCTTAGCAAAAAAGAAGGATGGATATACACGATTATGCATTGATTACCGCAGACTCAACAACCAAGTCGTTCGAGATAGATATCCATTACCATTGATTGAAGAGCAATTAGACAAACTACAAGGAGCGACGATATTCACTGCCATGGATCTCAAGAATGGTTTTTTCCATGTACCCGTTGACAAAGACAGCATCAAATATACGGCTTTCGTTACTCATAACGGTCAGCACGAATTCCTTCGAACACCTTTTGGGTATTGTAATTCACCATCAATTTTCCAAAGATTTATAAATGATATATTCCGACCATTGATACAAAATGGTACCGTCCTAACATATTTGGATGACATCATAATTCCAGCGAAGAATGAAACTGAAGCTCTAAAGAAGTTACAAGTAGTTCTTAAAACCAGTTCTGAATATGGGCTGGAGATCAACTGGAAGAAATGTCAATTCCTTTGCCGTAAAATCAGTTACTTGGGTCATGAAATCGAAGAAGGTAGAATAAAGCCATCCCCAGACAAAGTAAAAGCAGCATTAAACTTTCCAGAACCGACATCGGTGAAGCAAATCCAAAGCTTCCTGGGTCTTACGGGTTATTTCCGGAAGTTCGTGGAAAACTATGCCCTTATAGCCCGACCACTCAGCAATTTACTTAAGAATAATGTTAAGTTCGAATTTGGAAATGATCAAAGAGCTGCGTTCAAGACTTTAAAAACAATATTATCGACGAAGCCTGTGCTACAAATATACCGACCTGATGCGGAGACGGAATTACATACGGACGCCTCAAAACACGGTTACGGTGCAATATTGCTACAGAAGGCTACAGACAACAAGATGCATCCAGTTCATTATATGAGCCGAAAGACATTACCTGCTGAAGAAAAATACTGTAGTTATGAACTAGAAATATTAGCCGTCGTACAAGCTCTAAAGAAATTTCGCCCGTACCTGTTAGGAATACCATTTAAACTGGTCACCGACTGTTCGGCCTTTGCTCAAACTATGAAAAAGAAAGATATACTGCCCAGAGTTGCAAGATGGGCTCTTTTATTAGAAGACTTCAATTACACTGTTGAACATCGCACCGCTAGAGCCATGCGACACGTTGACGCTTTGTCAAGAAATATCGTGATGACAGTTACAACCGAATTTTTGGAGAGATTAAAGATCGCGCAGAAAGGAGATGAACATTTAAGAATGATATCTAAATTGTTAGGCTTAAATCACCCTTACGAAGATTATTTCTTGAAGCACGACCTGATTTATAAACGCGTTAATGGAGAAGATCTATTGGTGGTACCCGCCACAATGCAACATGAACTGGTCCGAAAAATTCATGAAGAAAATGGACATTTTGGTATAAAGAAGACTGAAGATTTGTTATTAAGAGATTTTTGGATTCCTTTGCCTTTACAAAATTTGTATGGTTGTACCCTACGAAGACTGTCACTGCGGAAGAAACGCTTAATAAGTTAAGAAGTCAGCAGACGAATTTTGGAAACCCAGCTCGAATTATTACAGATCGGGGCACGGCGTTCACCTCGGACATGTTTAAAAACTACTGCAAATCAGAAGATATCGAATTGCTGCATATTACCACAGGTGTTCCGAGAGCAAATGGCCAAGTGGAGAGAATTATGCAGATAATTACACCAGTTTTGACGAAATTATCGCTGAAAGATGAATACGTTTGGTACAAACATGTTGATAAGGTGCAACAATATTTAAATAGTACCTACCAACGTGCTATTAACACTAACCCTTCCGAACTGTTATTTGGAGTGACTATCCGGCAAAGCACTGACAGCAAGGTGAAGGAAATAATTGAACATGAGTATCTGAATGCATTCCGAGATGAAAGGGAAAGAATGAGAACTATGGCGAAGCAAGAAATATTAAAGATCCAAGAAGAAAACAAGAAGAACTACAATCGCAAGCGAAAAGAAGCTCGAAAATATAAGCTTGGAGATATAGTCGCAATTAAGAGGACTCAGTTTGTACAAGGTAAATTTAATGCAAAATTCCTTGGGCCTTATAAAGTAACTTCTGTAAAAGAAAATGATCGTTACGATGTAAAAAGATTGACAAATGGAGACGGACCAAATGTAACATCTACTGCTGCCGATTACATGAAGCCATGGGCTACCTACATTGATAGGTTCGACAGCGACGATGACTCAACACTACACGATGATAAGGAGGATATAGGTGGAGACGACGGTATAAACTGTTCCGCGCCTGAAGACAGAAACAAGGTCAGTGACGAGGAAAAGTTAGACAACACTGAAGGAAAGATAGATGAAGTGGAACACAGACCGGATGAAAACGCGCACTGGGCCGAGTTATCTCCACGGAATTAACCATATTACTTGCTTGATTAATATCATAGTCTGCAATAGATGTCCATTTAAAATCCGATCATATATTTTCTTGCGTTTACATAATTACTTTGACATATGTTCTAGGTACCATTGCACGCAAAATTAACTACACTAAATAAAATTGCAAATCCACGGATACAGCCTGCTTAAAGTTTAGTTTCATAATCCGAACAATACAGATGTTGAAATTTTGTTTTACATTGTAATTTACATTAAAAATGTTAAATAGAAGAATACCTTATGTACCAGTGTTTTCACATCTACCCTCGGTTTGTCGCTGGCTGGACTTAGTATTTATATAAAATATAACTGCCCCTAATATATTATATATATATATATGTATATACCGTGAAAATTTCGTCCTATTTATAACAATCGAAAATTAAGAAAAATTAGTACAGTTAACAGCGCCATATATTGACTAAACGCGGAACTACAATTAAAGATCCCTGTACAGTAGCTAATATCATTACAGTACCTAACTCAACTTGACACTGAAATGTTCCGCCAATTAGTAGTCTCTTATGTCACCACAACACCACCTCAGAATCATACTTGACGGTGGGTTGGGTCATGCCTACCCAAGAGGATTTTAACCAATCCAACCAATTTTCATGTAAGCAGTTCAGAATGCCCTTCAGACAAGTCAAGATTGCGATTACTTTAGTGTAGAATATTCAAGAGGTGTTTTCTAAACTGATGGCTTCACCATCCATTTCTGCTTTTTTTAAACTCCATTATCTGTGCCTTTCAACGTTTTCAAGGTATTCACAAATCAGCAGGAAATTTCTCGCCTATTTCTCACCCCATAATTACATTATAGCCCTCAGAGATACTAAAGATTGGGATCGTGTCCGCTGTAATAAACGGCGATAGCGTTTGTTCGATGTAATTTCAGACGCTGGTATGGTCCCCGGCCTGCGAGAATCCCTTACACCCTCTACATTTTCCTCTGTAAGCCTCTAAAATTGTTTCTTAACCATGAAATATTAAGGAACAGGGGTGGTTTCCATCGCTGCTGTCGCTGTCGAAGGCATGATGTTGTGGACCTTACTAAGCGTCGTTGCCTTATAGTTTAGGCTGAATTTATGTCGCTACCATAGGAAAGCATAAATTGCAGAAGGTACTATAATCTTCATGTGCAGTCATTTCAGGATTTAATATTTTGGAACTTACGTTTTACTGAACATTCCGTTGCAGGTCCCACGTGTTCAACAGTATGTTTTTTATGTTAGTACATACCTACATTACATTTTACTCTTCTCTTTGATATCACATCTGCATAAGGTTGATTCCGGTTTGCATCTTCTTGGATACCAAATGCTTCTAATACTCCGTAGATGATGTCATCCGCATAACCGTGTGAGTGGCGGCTCACTGTTCGTACATCATCCACCATAAGGTACCATAGCAGCGGTCACGGTACCCTGTCCGGTTGCTAGACAACTGCCACGGTTGCTTTTATAGTGCAAAGCTTCATCGGCATGTGAACAGTTCTATTTCTTATCACGGCGCCTAACTACCACCATGCAATTTTCTCATTTCGGTTATGTTTCGGACGCTCTGTCATAAGCACTTCTAATATCCAAGAAGGTAACCTCATAACTGGCCTGCATGCAAATTTTTCATATGATACAAATCAAGGCTTCTCTATTATATTTTTAGTAGTGAACTTATTTAATAAAAGAAGTAGTTAATTTATCAACTGCCGAAAACATTTTGACTTTCAAACATTTTCTAAAATTTATATATTCACTTTGACAGTCAATCGATTTTACCACTAACGAGCAGTTTATCTATCTATAATCAATCTATCAACGAAATTAGCACTAATCACAGGGATGATAGAAAACTACAGCATATACCGGAATTAATAATAATTTAATTAATCTTTCCAAAGATTACAATGAAGCGAACTTATTCGAGAACGACTTGCTAGATTCTAAATTAACAGACAAACTCACCAGCCGCCTAAAAAAATGTAATGTGGTATTGTCTTAAACTCAGTAGTTGTAGTACCTATTATATTGGCTAAACATCTGAATAAGTTAAAAATTACTGATTTGCACACAACAATAACCTGGTATCTAAGGTTCTGAATGATGAAACTAACTTGTTTAATAGAAAATTAAAAACAATTTCTATTAAACTGTTAAGTAATTGTCAATTGCTTATAAATTGTGCATCGCCTGGATCGTATTGATCACAATATCGAAGTAAATTAAGTTAATTTCAAGGTTTAGTCGTCTAAAAAATGCCAGGAAAGTCGCATTACACGAATTTTACAATAAAGAGTATACTTTTTATATGCAACTGACCAGCTTTTTTTAACTTGACTTTTACCAATGAAACATAAAAGGCTGTTTGTAATTTACAATCCAGATTATGCACTTAGAGGCATTCTACAACGGTAAAAATAATTTTGTTATGATTTACGATAATTAGCGAATATAAGGACGATAATATTTTCTTGTCATAAATTTTATGTACACCATAAAAATGTTAACATTTTTAAACCACCAATGTAGTTAAGTGCAGAAATCGAATTATACACCACGTTGGCTGAAACCGCTAACTGTTTAAGTACCTATTTTTATAATTATAATAATATGTATGATGTTTTGGAGAATGCCCATGTAACGTTGTACCATGTAAAGATGATTCTTTTTCGAAAATTACCCAACGAATATGTTGATGCATAATTTATTTGAATTTAAGACGTTTTAAAGGAAGTAAAGGTTGTTGAAACACAAACGGAGATTAAAAAGCCTTGCTGAAACAATCTTCTGTAATTTCGTTAACAAGTGCTTTTTCACTCTGTTTACTTGAACAATTAGGTTTATATCTCATATTTAAATTTTTACCCTCTACGATTTACTGTTCGTCTACGCTTTATTCGCTTCCAACAACTGTGTTAGAAATTAACTTGGTTCGGTTGGATCCAGTTTAAAAGTTTACAATTAAACACTTCTTTCTTTATTTTTTTTAAACAAGTGATGCATTATTTGCTCCAATGACATCCCTCTTCGAATTTCCATAACGATAGCAAACGTCAAATACTGCTGGATCTATCATTTCTTTGCTTTAGTCACGTTATTGCTTACAGATAGTAAGTCAATCAGTAATAATGTAATGTAAAACGCAACTATCATTATCAAAATTTTATATAAAAAAGAGTTTGAGGAAAGATAAATTGATTGATTTATACGTAGTTTCTCGCCAAATCTCAATTTTCAAATACTATTTCTACGACCCAAAGCTTGATAATCTTTCAATAAATGAGGAATATATATGTACATACATATATGTACAGGGTCTTCCAATAAGAGGTTTCAATTTGATATCCAAAACAACTAGGAGTTTTAAGCAAAATCATCGGATGTTTAATTGTAAAGAGGATGCCATTAATAATGGAAAACAATATCAGCCAAATTTTTCATTACCAATTCGCACATTTGCGGCTGTATGTCCTCGATAACGTTACGAATTCGATCTGTGAGGTCTTGAATCGATTGTGAGTCATTGGCACAGACCTTATCTTTCACGTAGCCCCAAAAGAAAAAAAGTCTAAAGGTTTTACATCACAAGATCTCGGTGGCCAATTGTAATCGCCTCTTCGAAAAATCACACGGCCAGGAAACTTTTTACGCAAAAGAGCGATGGTATCGTTACTTGTGTGGCACGTAGTGCCGTCTTGTTGAAAATAAACGTCGTCTACATCATTATCTTCCAACTCCGGCCATACAAAATCATTAATCATTGTTCGATAGCGCAATCCATTCACCGTAACAGTTTCTCCACCCTCATTTTCGAAAAAGTAAGGTCCAATGACTTCGCCAGATCCAAAATCGCACCAAACAGTCACACATTGAGGATGAAGAGACTTTTCAACAATGCTTCTTGGGTTTTCGGAGCCCCAAATGCGACAATTCTGCTTGTTTACGTAGCCTCCGAGGTGAAAATGGGCCTCATCACTCAAAATGATTTGCCGATGAGATTCCGGATCAGTTTGATACATTTCAATGACCCAATCAGCAGAGACACGACGTTGTTAATGGTCGGTAGGCGTGAGTTTTTGTATTAACTGAACTTTAAAAGCCTTAAGACCTAAGTCTTTATGCAAAATACAGTGAAATGTTGTTCGTGGAATTCCCAATTCCAAAGTTCGACGAGAAAAGGACAAACCTGAGTTCTCCTCAACACCATGGACTACAACAGCAATATTCTCATTTGTTCTTGAGCGACGTGCACGAGTTCGATTCTTCACATCAGTAGGTAACTTGTTTCACTTATTTCAACGGTTCAAATTTTTCCACCGGTTTCAAAATTGCTGGCCAAGAAGGTGTTTTACGACGACCAAAAAATGCTTTAGTTTTGCGAACCGTGGCCTCGAATTTTCACCATTTTTGTAGTGAATTTCAACAATTTCAATGCGTTGTTGAAGCGTATATTGTTCCATTTCTATAAATGGCGTAATTTTTACTTGTGATCTGTCAAGTAGTTACTGATTAAGTTATGACAATTGTTAAAATGGCGGCTTATTGAAAATGAAACGTCTTATTGGAAGACCCTATATATTAAGAAATTTGATATTAAAACATTCGTAAATATCTGGTACACTGGAACCTCGCTTATCTTCGCGCTCACTTATATTAATCCTCATTCATATCTGCACTATAGCATTCATTTATATCCGCTCGGCATCCACCACCCGATAGTGCACGTATTCACATGAGCCAATCAGCGCGTAGCACGGCCTTTCCTCTCCGCAAACAGGATAAGAGTGGGGACCCCTCTTGAGCGGATGTAAGTGAATGTTTACGTTTCCCGACCGCGGATATAAACGAGGTTCCAGTGTAATTTGTAATTGACAACGCGGTTTTGCAACTCGACACTTTTATAAGCTTTCATACCGCAAGTCGTAAGATATAGGGTGCCCGAATTTCATAGGGCAACATGGGTAACTTTTTTATTTGCAAACATAGAGAAGCGATTAAATTAGCAAAAAGGTGTAGATTCAAAAGCTCACTAAGAATCCATTTTCAAATTTTACTTGTCATGTTTCATTTGTTTAATATTGAAGAAAAACTGAAATCTCATAATTATTAAAAGATTAGGTTACTAATAATATGCACGCATGAAATTTGTGTCATTAAACGTTAGTTTTACGCTTTTCAAACTTTTGATATACGTACAAAATACATCGTATTTTTCAAAATTATCCGTTATAAATTGAAGTAATAACATTGACACTTCTGACAGGTTAGTATCATGACAACCGTGTTGTTTTCATAGATAACGCGATAAACAAAAAGTTGTGATGTCTGCCCGTAATCAGAATAAGCTTAATTTTCCAAATTTTGACAAAATTTCCATATCATGCGATACATGATTATAGTCACAAAAAATCTTTTAAAAGAGCCACAAAAATTGCACGGTTCCAATTTAAAATTTTGCGGTTAGATGAGATTACTAAAAATTTGTGCAAAAGAAATTTGTTTTATTAAGCATCAATAAAACTATTTAGATTACAATTTGAATTGCTTCAAACCGCATCTTAATATCGCAAGTAACAAAAAAGGTACGACAAATAAAAGAAATGAGGAGATTTCAGTTTCTTTTCAATATTAAACAAATGAAGCATGACAAGTAAAATTTTAAAATGGATTCTTAGTGAGCTTTCGAATCTACAGCTTTTTGCTAATTTAACCGTCTCTCTATGTCTTCAAATAAAAAAATTACCCATGTTGTCTCTACGAAATCCGGGCAGCCTGTATATTATATGTATATGTATTTAAGTGAAAAGCATGCAAGGATCTTCAAACAACTTACGAGATACGCAGCCCAAGTAAATGCGGAAAATTTGTATGTTTAATTATAAGTGAGGTATATAATAACTAACTAAAGAATTGTTCTATCTAAAATGTCAGGTCCCTCATTCTAACTTTTTGTTATTGTCTCAGTTTGAATATGTGGATGTCCCTATTTGCGCATCCGCATGAGAGAAGGAACTAGAGATTCAAGTTTAAACATGAAGACAAAAATATTATCATATTTTAGACATTATGGGGATTTCCTTAAAACATATGTTTCGCATGCGCCTATCATTTTACTTGCAGAGATTTCTAAATCCTACGTCTTTAGACATGTAACGTCCTCTAAAAAATACAGTGCGCTAATAATCTTTTTTGAACTGGTAAATGTTCTTATTGCAGTAAAAAATTATCACTTACTAGGTAGAAGAAACACAATATCTCCAACATATTGTATGTATTCTAGTGCTTTAGAAACAGTCACAATTTATATTTTTTTAAAAATCAAATTATAATACCAATCTTATAATTTATTACAAATATCTCATTAATAAAATGTAATGTGTGGTTGTATTCTGTCTTGAAGTCCCGCTGATCCGTCGTGCTTTTTATTGCCGCTCTATTTTATTTATTCACTATTCTTCCTTTTGTTATTTATTATTCACTAATTTTCTATAACTTTTACTTCTTCAAAATAGACTTTTAAAGACGTTTATTTTGTTGTTTTACGGAGACAGCTTTCTGTTGACTGTTGTGACTTACTTTCCAGTATATGTATAAAATCATTTGTTGATTTTCATCTACCAGGGCTAGTTTCTTACTTGACATTAAAATAATATTGTTTTGTAACGTAAGCGTGGAATTTTATAGTTCCTCTTCAATTTTGAGTGGTATGTTTTGTGAATGTTTGTTACAATAATGTTTCTGAATATAAGTATTTTATACTATAATTTTTTGTTTCAGCTTTTAACCACAAACTTTTTTTTTATTTTTATTTAATAATTATTAAATTAAATATATTTAATTTTTATTGTTTACCAAATTAATAATTATTGGTAATAGGTAACTTTATTTTCTTATAAAATGAAAAGGAATGCAATAGAAAGTTACATAACAATAACTTGATCAAATTTGGAAAATGTTGCTTACTGTCAAGGCAGGTCAAAATCCGGCAGCTTTTTTAATAGAGATTTGAGTATTGGAAGTTTTCTATATTACATTGTATAGAATATTACAAAATTTGTATAATTTGTAGACAAGAATCTAATTGTTGAATATTAAAATATTTTGAGTGATTGCAGAAATATTCCAAGTTTGGTATTCTTTTTGCTTGCGTCCTAAAAATTATATGTAACTACAACTAACGATGATTGGTATCATTTTTTATTGGAGTAATGCATTCCAATAAATATTGATATGATGAATATATTTTAAATAAATTTTGCGAGGTCTTCAATCATGCTACAACCTAAATACTAAAAAAGGAAATCATAAAGAAAGGACCTACAATTGTTTACTAACTTCCTCCAGTGTTGATTAGTTTATTTATGCAGGGTGAGTCATAACTGGCAACCCAAAATGTGCCACCGTATATGGCTCACCCTTCTGAATAAATAACTTCCTATGAACCTATGTCATGTATACTTACTTCTTGTAGTTCACATAAATAATGTCTGCATATTCAGCCGAAGGAAAATCTCTCATTTTACAAATAGTAGTAACAACTTTATTCGCTTAAACGGTAATATGAACTATCAAAGTGACATGACATTATGAACAATTGCCTTGAAAGCATTCTGATTAAAACCTTCTTGATGTTTAACTCAGGTGTAATATGATTTATATACATATTGATAGAGCTCATGCTTGCATTAGAGAGAGAAGGAGCACAATTTGAACAATTTTTGTAATAATGCATTTAAGTAAAATGTCATTTATTAGTACTTTATTAGCTTTTTATATCAGAAGGGTGATCCATATATGCTGGTACATTTTTGGTCGCCAGTTATGAGTTACCCTGTATTGTAACGAGTGCACCGACGGAATAAGTCAACGCCAGCAAATTTTAATAGGAGGCCCTTATTTCGATTTAGAATATAAAACAAAAGAGAACTTTTATAAATATAAACAAACTTTTCCCATTTAATACGGAAAAAATCTAGAGGTAATGCTATTCAAATCAATGTCTGGAAGTAAATCATGTTCAATGTTCATTAAGGTGAGGTCCTTTGGGTGATCTTCTCTCGTCGCGTAGTAGCGTTAAGTAATAATATCCAACAGCTTTACAAATCTTTCCGTTCTAAATGGAATATGTCTAGAATAGAATCCAATCATACTGACTAGTATTTGCATTTATTAATTTCGCAAAAAAACTGAAATAAAGTAAATTTCTGGCATGTGGTTTTTGTCCCCAGTATGCTTTTTTATCCCCTTCCTTTATTAACATGTCGGTATATTTATATGTTGAGTGAGAAATATGTCAAATTTAGTTATTAATTCCAACAACTCATTACTACTACGAAATGCAAAAGATCGTTCCGTTAAAAAGTTTATAAATGCAATAATTCGCGCCAAATGTACCGGCCACGACTTTTTGCGGCCTTAAGTTCAATTCAAGTTTAGAAGTAAAATTAAAAGTTAATCAGAAAGCAAATTTTACCTGATGATCTTTCGAAGTTCTGCAACGATATAAATTAAATTAGTTCATTAATAATTCAGACAGCACAATTAACATGTTTTGGTTCTGATTTCAATACATACTCTTCAGTGAGATTCATTAAAATTAAGCCTTTTTGTTCAGTTAAATCTTCAAATGTCCAACTTGAGGCAGCTCATTACAATAGTTTGATTTATCAGCTTCACTTAATTGTGATACATATACTCGTACATACAGACATGTATCCACGTACACGGGCACGTATGAAAATCTACACGCATATCATTAACCAGCGAATGTTCGGTATACATTCAGCAACTCTTTGAACAACTCAGCTAAATTATCCTGCTACACGGCGTTCGCCTTCTGCCATATAAGAGACGTGTCGTGTCGACAGCACGCGCAGAAATAAGGCTTGAATAAATTATGGAAAAAGCTTTGAATATATCATCGTTTACCGTGTTGTTGAACACGACCGTGTGAATTCCGTAAGATGTATGTTATTTACATTCAAACTACAGCAGATTTCAAAATGCATGTTATATTCACGCCACCTGTGTATGATATACGTCTTTGCATCCAATCCTGTGAATTTATTAAGATGTCTTTTATTAACAGTATTATAGCTGCTTCGTCGTGGTTATTACTTCTAATGCTTACTTCAGTGTTTATTTATCTGAAGTTAATTGACAGACTAGTCGCACAACCGCTGTTCAATTTAAAATGGTTTAATAATTATCAGTAGAATGATTAGAATGATTAATCGTCTAGTGTAGATGTTAGAGATACCAACTCCGTCAGAGAATCTTCGAGATGAAATTGAGCTTTTCCTGAAAATATGCTATACATCCGAATTAGACAAACGTACATACAAAATTCTATAAATGTGACGGATCATTAGCATCATCTTTAAGTAGACTCACGTTCTTTCTTTTTTAACGTCAGTTACTATAAGCAGCACCAACACCGTCAAATTATGAGAAACTATTACCTTTCAGCAAATAATAAGAAATTATGTGACCAAGGACAAAGAAGGATGTCTTTAGATAGGAACAAAACATTTTCAAGCTTTGAGTTTTTTTACATTAATTGAAAATGTGCTTCTTGTTTTGTTAGTTCCATTTTGAATAAAAAGTCAATTTTCTTTAAGATTAAATATGCAACAGTTTGTGCTGTTGTTACTCCGTTGTTATTTTTATTATTAATCATCCAAATTTATTATGCATTACCGTTTTCTATGTAAAAGACACCTTCTTTCGATGATTAAGAAAATAAGGAATTAAAAAAAATGGAGGGTGTGGAGTACTCCGTCCGCCGTTATGAACTTTTTGCGAAAATGGACGACATCATCCTTGGGGCCGTGTAATATGCTGCAAATTATATTAAGAAGAAAATTTAATATCTCTCATAGTTTAGGAAATATTTGCAAAAATAGAAAAATCGCCCAAACTTTGGAGGGGGCTGTACCCCAAAATCGGGCGTTTCCGCCGAAACACAAAAATACGTGTTTCTTATATTAAGGCACTCTTTCGATCTGTAAAGTTTTATAGAAATCGGGATGTAACAGTTGCCGATGTTCCCTAGTAAGTTGTATAATATTTTAAATGATTACTTTGGCTGAGCTGGTACTCTGCTAAACAGAGGAAGCCGCTGCAACCGCATACACCATAGATAAAAAACCATAATTGTAAAGACGGTTTCCGTTTTTGCGGTTATGGAGTTGCAAATGTATCACATGTTCTTGAAATAACTTTATTACATCCCCCATAAATAATAAACAAATTTCAATAATCTTTCTTTGTATAATTTAAGCGCCCCGGCATGACTTATTGTAATTATTATAACTTAAATGATTTTTATTTGACAACTGACAATTTATAATTTTGTAAATGCTGTCATGGCTAACTAATAAAAAAAGAACTAATGCAAATATAGTTAGTATTATAGAAGATAAAAATACTAACTTGCCAATACTTAGAAAACTATCCATTTTTATAATAGACATGCTTATACAAAGTTGCCCTTATTTTTAATGCTGAATAAGATAAAATTCCAAAAATTGCCACTTTCCTTTTAAAAAAATTGACTTTCGGTAATTTTTCCGATTTCATTTTCAGACGTAGGTATATGTCGAACACTCTGTATGAATAATTGTAACAATTTTATACAAATAGTACTTAATTAGGCATCTACTTGAGAAACCTTACTTCAAAATAAATAATAAACTAATCTTTATATGGAAAAAAGTGCAATTGATTATCTGCCTGGAAACGTCAAATTTAGCATAAGAATGTAAATAAGTCAAAAAGGGTTAAACTTAGGTATATGATATTATACATTAAATATATTTAGAATTCCACATAGAATCTAAAAACGTGTCAATATATAGAGTATTCTATTTAAAATAACGAAGTTGGTGCCTACTTCCGATATATCTCGAAGCGCCGCCATCTTGAAAATATTTTAGGCGAGTGGTCCCATCGGCTTTAGTATAGTGCCAAAATTTCAGATCATTCCTAGCTATAGTTTTCCCGCAATCGATCGTGACAGTTCCCGGGGAACCATCCTGTATATATTAGTTCCGATTCATTTCAGACTATCAGAAGCTGCGTTGTTGACTATATGGACGTTATGAAAATAGTAAACTAGGTATATTATTCGTGTGACAATATTTTTTTTAATTAGAACTAAAAAGGTTTAGTATGGAATATGATGTATTATGTGCGTCGTACAGCATTAGTCTAACTGCAGAATGTTAAGAACCGAATATGAATTGCTAAAAAGTTTATAGATAACCGACACGAGTAAAATTACTTCTATAATTTCCAACTATGTCTCGTTTAATTTGAATTGTTTACCTCGTCTAATGATATTAAATTTTTTTCCGGTCAGAGCTCTATCAAAAATTCTAGACATCTTCATTACATAATTATATTTGATGTGCAGCAGAGCGTTTGTTCAGTTTTAATTTAGCTGATTGACGTCTGCATACATGATTAACGCAACTTTCTTTCGGGATCTATTGCTTTTTACAACGATCTACTAAATAAGTTAAAAATATGTAGTTCTGGAGGAAGTCCATGCTTATATGTGGTGGTCTAAAATCTCTTAATTGACGACGGAGTAGAGATTGACTAAAGTTTTGAAAAGAATGAAGAAATGGAAGGTAGTCAGTATATAGTAAAAAATATTTAACATTATTCAATACTAAAATTATATTAGGATTTGTTCAGAGGCATCCAAGCTATTAGTAGTGTTGACAGTTGAATAGTGTAATACCTAGTCTCATATTAACATTAGAATTGATAAAAATTGTTACTATCTAGTGCCAGATTCCGGTGTAATTTATTACACTGTCAGGTGCTGAATGTGTTCTACAAGATTATAATTATTAGTGTATGGTATAAGTGACACTTCTTTGCAAGCATGACCGAAGTTTAGAAATGTGTACTTTAAGCCTTGTTTGTTAATTTAAAATGTGTGGGTAATATTAAATAGTGTGACAACAATTTTAATAAAACAAATACACACTTATGTCTAAAAAGGATAAAATTAAGCATTCCGGGACATTACCTAGTCTTTTTCACGAAATGTCATTTATACATTTTTTCCATCGATCCAATTGTGTACAATATATTTAAAATAAAAGTACATAATTGGAAGAGAAACTAAAATAGAGCAGACTACTTCATTATATTATTCCATTAAGTTAAACAGTTTCCGTTTGCGCAAAACATTTGTGCTTTGCTTCTTATTCACTATTTCAAGCTTGTGAATATCGTGGGCAGACGCCCTCATAAACAGTAATGCTTAAGCTAGATTGTCAGGCGGCACCGTTATTTAGTGTTTGAGATGATAAGCCCTGGAATGAACCTCGATAATATCAACATCATTTACTGAACTGCAATTATCTGGCTCTCTCAATTTAACGAACTTGTTTCCACTAAATTATTTTCGACTCATTTTCTAACACAATTACAAATCTCATACAAAACTAAACAACTGTTTGAATTCAATTAGTATTTAGGATATTTCCTTCGACGGTATGATAGTTCTTTATAATAGTACTACTTAGTTTCAATTCGATGTTATCCCTACAATATCATTATTAATTTTGTCATTTCAATTTACGAGACATTTACTGCATAATTATAGGATAGAATAATTAATATTAAATGCCGTATATAGTTCGTGAAATACACGTTCGATATATAACTGCAGATACTTCCAGATTTTATGTACCTGTGTTACGTATTAGGAATCGATCAACTGCACTTCGCACTTGCTACAATTGTCTACTAACGCGAAATTAGCTTCAACCAGTTTAATATAACTGCTTCTAGAAATATTAAACAATATTTTTTAAATCAATTAGAAAGGGAAGTCTTAAATCATTCGAAGCATCATTATTAACGCAAGATTTACGCTTATTGGAGTGAAAATATCAAAAAGTTAACATCCTCCAATTTGCCATAAATCATGGCGGGGTGGCTAGACACCCTGTTGTGATAAAATAAGCACAAATATGGCGAGAAATCGCGATAAATCACGAACGAGTTAGGATAAATACTAAAATACCCAAAGCTAGTACCTACCGTGCGTATTTATTGTGAATAATTCGATATAATATATGCGTAAGCTTAAATGTGTACTTTTTATAATATGCAAATTTTATGGCGCTTTTTTCTTACTAATTCGGTTATTAAATGTTGTCTTCATTTGCATACCGTTGTAGATAAGTTTAAATACAGTTAGGTATGTAAGAAAAACCGATTATATACCGTATTGGCAATATTATAAATCCTTAACTCGCCATATTAAAATTCACTATAGTCATTCAACGATAGTTCATTTCAAGTATTAGAAGAGATTAGTAAATTTTAATCTCCTTCTATATAATGCTGTACTTAATTCTTAGTACACTATTTATATAAAACTTAGAATACGATAACATGAATTTTTTACTTAGTTAGTTGTCCTTTATCAGAATTACATTCGCTCTAGTTTATTAATTGCACAATTAGGCAGCAACTAAAATTACAATCAACCTCAAATATTTTTTAATCCATGAATATTTGTAGTATATTAGTTACGGAACACTCTTTTGCTTTGCAGAATAAAATTCGGACCTCAAAGTATACAAACTACCTCCATTTAACCGACTCTGTACCTTTTAAAACAAACAAATTGGCCACTACAAAATGTATTGTGGACACCTCAAATGAATTGTAAACAACTTTTGGAACAACTATGTGAAGGAAATGGAATCTTAAAATTCAAATTCGCTGAAAGAAGAAACGAACTGTCAAAAATAAGCATACAGTTATTGCGGTTCTGATATTTCTTTCTCCTAGATAGAAACAGACAGCATTTCAGGCACAAAACGCTGCCTAAATAAACTAATTCAGATAAGAATACACGGTATATGTAAAATAGCTATGCTATTTCACATATACCTAAAAATAATGAAGAAATAAATATATTCAATGAACTACGAAATAAATTTACTGGAAGTGATTTTAAAATGTTGGAGTTAACAGAAATAAATAAAATAGAATATACAACAGCAAAGAAAAACCAAGAGAGAAATTAGTAAATAGTATAAAGCCAAACAGAGTTAGGTATGGCAGGTTTTTATGTATACAAAAAAATTCAAATGCTAAACTATGTACATGGACGAAATGTTTACTCTCTTTTACAACAAAATATTAGAAATTGTGTGTACGTTGTGACTCTAGCAAAACTCGTTTCTAAACTAGAACAGGATATTGAAACTTCTGATGAGCTGACAAAAACCAAGGCAAACGTTGTTTTTATTATAGGAGATTCAAACAATAATCTACAACTATACATATTATCATAAAAAGCTTAGTAAAGCAAAATTTTAATGAAAAAATTATAAAGAAAAAGGGTGGTGAAGTGATTAAAACCATTTTAAATTCACTGCGATTACCTACCTAAGAACAAGAAATGATCTCCACTAATATTTTGCGACTTCTAACTCCAAAGCCTACAGATAGTATATAATATTTGATCCAATAAATGCCCGTAACAGCCTTTTCGGAATGATCGACAAAAAATTCATCGATTTATTTCACTAAAATGTCCAGTGAATCATCAACAAGCTCCGACGAATACAACTTATAATCGCCAATTTTTATCGATTTTCTCCCATAAGAAGAAATCTAATGGTATTAAATCACACGATCTAGAGGCCTAATTCTGATCACCGAAACAAAAGAGTACACGACCAGAAAATGTCTCATGCAGTAATTGAATTGTTTCTCCGGCTGTATGACATGTGGCACCGTCTTGTTGAAACCACATATTGACCACATCAATAGCATCCAATTTCAGCAGAAAGAACTGTGTTATTATGTCGCGATATCAAGCACCACTAACAGTTACTGCTTGGCCAGCCTTCTTTTCAAAAAGTATGGTCCAATGATGCCTCCGGCCCAAAATCCGCACCAAAAAGTGACACGTTGTAGGTGCATTTGACAATGCACTGCATGCAATGTAACAATCACATATGGATTGTACAAACCCCAAACACGGCAATTTTGGCGATTAACAAAGCCATCAAGGTGAAAATGTGCTTCATTGCTTAGGATGATTTTGATCGAAAAATCAGGATCCACTTGTTGATGTTCAATAATCCATTCCACGAACTCTCTTCGCTGTTTATGATCATTAAGATTCAGTTGTTGTGTTAATTGAATTTTGTAAGCATGGAGACACAGACCTTTTGCGAGTATACGCTGTAGAGAGCTTCTTGAAATTTGTAATTCTTGTCCACGACGCCGAATTGATGTTCCTGGGTTTTCACCAACACTCTCATGCACTGCTTTGATATTGACATTTGAACGGCTTGTTTTTGGACAACCGGTGTGTTTAGCGTCTCCAACTGATCCAGAGTCCCTGAATTTTTCAATTAATCTTTTCACAGTTGATAAGGTAAAAACACTATTTTGACCATATTTTGTATAAAATCTTGGAACTGCGGCTGCCAAATTTTCATTATTTTTTAAATATTGTTCAATAATAAAAACACGTTGTTGTATCGTATAACGCTCCATTTTTACTAACCCTAAACTCTCAGCTGTAAATTTTTTTTTTCAGGGTTGCCAACAATTTATTGCAAAAATAACGGCAAATTGAAATCTGGCGTTAATTTTGGGACAGCCTTTATAAAAATGTGAGCATAAGATGATACTCATATTTATTATGTTTCCGAACGCCTACTGTATAAAGCTCGTAGAGATAAGTGGATATCTAATCATTGTCTTGGAGAGACCGAAGAAAAAGGGGCGGAGCTTCGAGTAATGAAGAAAGAATGAGATTTTTTTTAAGTTATATTGGTGATCTAGAATTTCAAATTGGCGTGGCAGAACATATTGTTACTCATCAATCGATCGTATTTTGAGCAGTTGCTAACGTCATAATGCGTATTGTGCAGAAATCAAATGTTTGAATTAACGGACCCCGCAGTTATTAGGTGTAAATTAGGTTTCCGTCAAATTGTCTAATTTTTTGATATATTACTCTATACATCCTCCCGATCAAAAGCCCCAATGAGCATAAAGTCCCAAGGACTCGAAATTTTGAGCTACTGACCTTCAAAATCGAACGTCTTGCTTATGTACTAATTCACAGGTGCTATCATTCGAGTAGTGGGATCTGTGGATTAATAGGTAGGTACTAGGTTAACATGTTGAATATTTCTCACCCTGTCAAGGATGGTAGTAGGAAGAATGACTATGAGACATATTCATCCTCCTTTACGCTAGGGGTTGAGTTGGGGGCAGAAAAGGGGTGGCATCCACGTAAGCTCAAAAACAACTATTTGAAATTATTTTTATAGGTATGCAAAATGCCACCAAAATGTCATCCCCTTTCTACCCCTAAATCAACCCCTAGCGGAAGGAAGGATGAATATGTCTCATAGTCATTCTTCCTACTACCATCCTTGACAGGGTGACAAATATTCAACATGTTAACCTAGTATTAATCCACAGATCGCACTACTCGAAGACGTTGAACTTTGAAGGTCAGTAGCTCAAAATTTCGAGTCCTTGGGACTTTATGCCCATTGGGGCTTTTGAGTAATATATCAAAAAATTATACAATTTGACGTTAATTTATACCTAACAATTGCGGGGTCCTTTCCATCCTTATTTGAAAATCTACATAATGCTAAGGAGAATTGGCAAGAAAAATACAATTCTCCTTCAGCTATTGGTGATGCAGACTATACTTATGCATCTATATTGAAAGGCTAATCATGGAGACGAATATATTAATAGAAAAAATTATGACAGTGTAAATGTGCAGGCAACGTGCAAATCAAACCGAGTTCACAAATGTGGGTGCTTTTTGGTCAGAATCTGTACAAGATTGTAAGATAGGGAAACATTTGGATGTACGCAACGTCATACAATGGAACAAAGCTAGTCCTATTCTGTTAGCGGACTCTGGGTATGGTTCATGACTTCCTTTAAAGTTGCAGAAACTCCAGAATAAAATCTATTATTTTCAAGAGAACGGGTTATAACAGAGGCATGCTTCGAACAAGTAAACCAGCATTGCCTTCTTTTATTATGAGTTGCCTTATTTTACATAACGTGACTAAACGCCTCAATGATCAAGACTTTCATCTAGATATAAAAGAAGATGGCCAACAAGAAGAGTGTAAACTGCAATGTAACCAATCATAAAGTCACTGTGATACATCAAAGGTGTATGATGTTCCTTCCAAGATTCTAAAACAATTCTTCTTTTAGTTTTATCGGTTTCTTCACGGTTTGATTCTGGCCTATTTTCGCTTTTAGTCTAGCTGTTATGTTCCGATTTTTTCCAAATTTGACCTTTATTATATTTTCCCCATAATTCAGCCTTTAATTTTTATTTTATTTCTTCAACCACCTTAAGTCGTTTATTTTTTATTTACGGAATGTTCGGTTTCTCTAACAAAAAAGAATATTGTTTAATTATATTATTTATAAATACCGTTTGATTTTCAGAATTTTCTCCACAACAGCCGGACATCATTTAATCCTTAACTATTAACAATATGATACACAAACTACACATAAGCAAACTTGGCAAATTCGCTACACATGCCAGCCGCTTACGCATGTAATTTTGTAATTAATTTAAATTATAAGAAAAAATTTACGCACTGCATTCATCATTGGACGGTTAAGTGAGCTCACCAATCGCGGCATACGACAAGACTGCATACGAATTTGCAATTCAAGGTTGGTATTCTTCGGTCGTACGCAAACCCGATAACGCTCGAAACATCTCCTCCATTGCATGTGGTAAGCGTATGCCATGTTTACATATGAGGATTGAGAGCCGACAATAGACAAACCGATACCTGTAAAAGCGAGTTCATACTATAGTATTTTGGTAGATCCCAAGTTGCATCTCTATTTTGCGTCACATATTTTATGCATAGTAAAACAACCTTAGTAACAGGAGTGGCTACTATCTATAATATATAGCCGCTAGTATGCAAAGCTTACTCAAATTTATGCTTATCACTCTATATTTTTACCGAAAAACTGTCTCCAAATTCTTGGAGTTGGCAAATGCCAATGTAACTCATAAAACTGTTGTTGTCGGAGCAGATTTTAATATAATTTTTTCAATAAATAACAATTGTATGAGATAATTTATTCTTTTAATTTTTATTTTGATAATTTTCTAGTAAATTATGGTAGTATTTACTGAGGCTGTAGTGATAAACGGTTGCATTAGTGATCATCACGGGCAACTTTTAAAAATAAAAACAGAAAGTGATGATAAAATATTTTCAATCAAATCTAACATCCGGTTATACCGGAGGATGCATTATTTGCGAATATTTTATATCCCTAAATTCAATTGTTTCTACGACTATTTTCTTTAATATTTTGCTATTATATCATCTTAAAGAAAAATTAATATTGTCCTTTGAACAGAAGATGCTAAACTTCTGTAAAAATAGTAAAGGGGATACTAAAAACTATTATGAGCTTCAACAAAATTTATACAGGATGTGTAAAAATTAGCTGCCACATCAGATATTTTCTAATGTTATTTATACAATTATGCAAAAATTTGCACAGAGATCTGGTTATAGTGTAGACCCATAATCTCCAAACTGGCAGACGCACCTCTGTCTTGGTGACGTGCGAATTAGTACAAAGAGAGGGCGAAAAAGTTTGAGAAACGTAATTTTCATAACACATGAAAAATGTATACATATAAATAAATTTTCGTAACATAACATTAAATTAGCCTATTGTGACTATTTACTGGTAAAAATCGGTAGTAACTTAGAAGTCATATTGTTTCGAAAATACAAAATTAATGGTATTTTTAGACAAGTATATAAATTTATAATTAGTTACAAGAGAAAAATCACTAATAATGAGGATACTGTTGCTGGTACAAGTACAAGTAGTACGAACGCAAGCAACAAGGAAGAAGGAAGTAGAACTCCCAACACAACAAAATACCATTTATCTTATTAGAATTCACGTGTACTATTATAGACGGCTGGTAGAAACCACTTTGTACGAAAGAAAACTATGCATTCTGCATACGTTGGTTCAGAGAATTGGATGAATCGAATAAACGAAAGCAAACATTGTAGCAAGCTTCTTACAAAATCGCGAAATGTAAAATACCACACACATAATAGGTCTTTATGAAGCCAGTTACGAAAGTTATAAATTATAAAAAAATAGTCCCTTAAAAGTTATTTGCAATTCTGCGTGAGTATGGAAGCTACGTGTCTTTTATACTATTGTGAAGTACGCTCGTTATCTCATGCAAAAATAATTCAGACGGTATTTTTACTCAGAAATTGCAATTTTTCGTAATGAAAATCATCATGAGTATGCAAATTTGATTACGAGTGACAACTTTATAATTAAACTCGCCTATTTGGTTGAAATTTTTAGAAAATTGAGTGATTTGAACAAATCAATGTAAGAATCAGAAATGCATTCACTGATTCAAAAAGATAAAGTGAAAGCATTACAAAAAAATAATGTTTCCTTTTTTAAATGATTTTTGCATCAGAGTTAATATTGAAACAAACAAAGATATATTTTCCGAATGCCTGTATGGTTCGCAAAGATTTTGAGTTTACAAAGTTTGCGTGGAATCCAGTTGTCTACGAACAAAAACATGAAATCGAATTGACAACCATTGAAAAATAAGAATTTATAGAATTATTATGCAATACTTCATTAAAACAAATGTGGCATTAGTGAAGCCTAAGTTCAATTTTGGTTGAATCGATGTGAATGAATAATACTTTGTCAAGCAAAGCAATACAAAAACATTAAGAATAACCCGTAATCACATTTAGTTTATAGTAATATGTATTGTTATTATGTGTATATACATATATTTGGTTAATAATAATCAAAATCGTTGTCGTTGGGTTATAATGTAAATAAGTTTTGTCAAAGTGCTACACTTTCTTAATATTTTAATTGATGGATATAAAGTTGATATTGCATTCTTTAAAAATACCTTATAGCTTGGACTTTAAAACTTGCCTTATTTTTTCAACAAATTGTAAAAATGCTAATTCTATCAAACAAAAACAAAATGAACAATACTTAGCGCTACTTGAAAATATATTTAAAGTGGTACTCTACTACTTAAACATATCAGACATCAGTAAAGGAGAACAAGCCAACTTCGATAGATAAAATCAACAATAACACATTCCAATACAAGACACACCTACTTACAGAAGATTTAATTAAATAGCACTTTTTGCTTGCTTTTATGAATTGCCTAATTCTGAGATATATCTTACGAGTCTGTAATGTGGGTGTCTAGTTTTTGTTAGTGTATTAACTCCTAGTAGTTGTATTATTAAGTGGAAGAGGTTATCCGCAAGATACTCGTAGATATAATACTTAGTGTAATTATGTCATAAATGTTTTATGTTTTGGTATGTAAAATTCCTTAAAATTAAAACAAAAACTATTATATAAAGTATAGAAGTCCTAAAGTATTACGGTCTGTGTTGCTTTATTGAAAAGGGTAAGCATCTGCAGCGCAAGGTATTCTATTGAAAATAAACACGTTGAGTTTCGGTACCCTGTAAACAAAAGAATTAGATTATTATTGCCACCAACTACTCGTAGCTACTCGTTTAAAAATAGGACTTCAAATGTACAGGGTGCTCCAAGGATATGAATACAAATAGCATTTGTTATATCATTATATGCAAATGACTTGTTATAATGTTACAAACAACGTTATGTTCAAATTATATTGAAGAAGAGTATGAGTTCCCTATGTTTTCTTAATAAATCTTCCAGGGGCACAGTTAGTTGCGCTCCTATTCAGTGAACACCAACTTTGATTAGCAAATATGGGTTCTTGGATACAACTTTAGTATATACTCTTATAGTATAAATCTGGGTCATAAAAATGTCTAAAACAATGAAATCATTGATATATGGGGTTATGATCTCATAAAGAACATGAAAACATCCACTAATGTAAATTTAATATAATTTTGAATAAATTGTATTATCCCCATTTCAATATTTTGCAATACATTACTGAAGCGTTGGATGACAGAGAACAAGTTGATGTTATTTACATTGACCTGTCTAAGGCATTTAACGTAATTGATCATTCTCTTCTTATACAACAGTTGAACTCATTTGGATTCCCTCCTAATTTGGTAAAACTTTAGGCATCCTACCTTTCAGATAGATTTAACCAGGTTCATTATAATGGATTTACTTATAATACTTATCGCGTACGTTCCGGTATGGCCCAAGGTTCCAGCTTAGGTCTTTTGTTATCTAATATATTTATAAATCACCTATTGCTATCCTTGAAATGTTATACCTTGGCTTACGCTGATAATATGACAATTTACCAAAGGTCTCTAATGATGCTGATTGCCACAACTTACAAACAAAACCAAAAAATATGTGAGTGGTGCATGCAAAATGGTTTGAGACTGAATGTTGAAAATATGCAGTATTTTCATATGCAAAAGTTAATAATCCCATTTTATATCATTATGCTATTAATAGCTATGTCATTGAAAGGAAATCAATATTCCATGACGTAGGCGTCCTTTTTGACAGCCACTTATCCTTTGCCGAACATATTAACTTTATCTGTCGCTCAGCATCTTTGTCGTTGGGATTTGTGGTTAGATCGTGCCATGGCTTTCGGAACATAAAACCTCCATAAACATTATAGTCTGCCCTTGTCAGAAATAAGCTTCGGTATTGCTCTATTATATGATATCCATTACATACTTACCAATACTTACAACTTGAAAAGGTCCAAAAAAAGTTCGTCGAATACTTGTCGTATAAATTAGAAGGCACCTATTCTCAAAGAGGTTCTAATTAATTATTATAATAAGTTTCTTCTTGGACATTATATCATATCTTTGAAACAGCGTAGGGAGCGGTACAGTGCTCGTTTGTTATTTAATATTATACAAAATACTACGGATTCACTACATGTGCTTTCTCAAATTTATTGTAGCTTGAATGGATCATACTTATTTCTCACTTTGTGTTATTGTTACAATAAAAAGTGCTTTCTGAAATCATGCAACAGTAAATGAGTACATTTTGTAGCTCCTTTATAGGTGTTCTAAGATTTTTTGTCTTGAATATTGTCTGTGTGTTGTCGAAGTTAGCTAAATTTAACATACCATTATGGGATCACTTATCTTGAGTTTCAATTTATGCTAACGGATATCAAAATTAATTGTTACACACCATGAAACATACACTACTGAGGTTTTGAAA
The DNA here is from genome assembly GCA_023690525.1 of Holotrichia oblita. Lineage (NCBI taxonomy): Eukaryota > Metazoa > Arthropoda > Insecta > Coleoptera > Scarabaeidae > Holotrichia > Holotrichia oblita. Next base: position 49,254 of record CM043022.1, read on the forward strand.
TGGAGTAAACGGAAGATCTAGTGTCAGACAGATAAGCAAAAAAAGAAACATCAGAAAAGAAAGTAGAGAATAAACCAAAAGACATCTGAAAAAAGTGAAGGAGAGCAGATACTTTACTGAAAGAATAATATGTGAAATATATAGATAATATTGAAGAAAGTTAACAAAATTAATAAAATATAAATAGGTTTAAAGTATTGGTTATGGAAGCGAAAAAAAAGAAGCTTATTTGAACGGAAGAAGAAACGCTGGTGAAAAATACTGCGAAAGGATGATTTCCTGCACACATACACAAATATTTTAGTATCGTATAAATCTTTTAGCATAAATCTAGGAAAATTAATTGTCTTTATTTATTTTTTAAACATTACGAACACTGCAATATGTACATATAATGAAAAATAATAATTGCTACTGCGATTACACACTATTTATTTACCGTTTATTATGACGCTGTGAACTTCTATTTCATTTAGTATTTTATTGCGTCAACTTACAAGGCCACTGATAGAAGTCCTTCGGCCAAAATATAATTTCATATTATTAGTATAACTGCTTTTTTTAAATGTCTCTGAGTAGGCTAATTTCGGGGAGATGGTGACTAAAATTATAGATGGCTTCAAATACAGCAATTAAGCCAATTCACCGTCTCACCCAGCGCACTATCTCACCCGGAATTACCGTAAATGAATTTTCAAAAGCCCGCCATAATCGCCACCGTAATGGCGACCTTTAAATATCGCACTTTTTGTAACCTATTAGCGTTCTATACACCTTTATATCTATGGCTGCCACTATTGTCCAGAAGATTTATTTACAATTTGCCAAAAAATCCACCAAAAATAAAATTGCTATGATAATATTTTCACAGAGATTCATTTAAAATATACGAAAATTTTCATAAAAACGATTTAGTTGATTTTAGTTTGAATCGACTATTTGAACCCCCTACACAATATTCGTATATTTTTTGTTGCTTAAGTTTAGCCCGCATTATTTATAACCTTACTAAAAATTAAGCATCTACTTCAAAATTAGTAAAAAAAAGTATATAATAATAATAATAATAATTATTATTATTATTAATTATATTGGCAATCATAAACCATTTTGTGTGTGAATTAAATGAATTAGTTTGAAAACAATTTTTGTGTATTTCGTCAATTTACACCTATTATCAATGTAATTAATTATGTGTGGTCATGAGGTGGTTCTTTACGTGGTTTGTTGATTACTTGCAGTATAAGTAAGAATCCCGTAAAATATGTTATTGCTTTCTAAGAGAACCTCACTTTATTGCCTTTCAACAGGCCTCACTTTATTGCTATCTAACAGGCTTTTATACTGTACCTCTTTTGTTGTTGCCTCTTAACAGGCCCCACTTTATTGTTTTTTTAAGAGATCCTTCCTACCGTTTTCTAACGGCCGTTCACTTTATTGCCTACTAACAGACATACACTTTATTGCGTTCTAAAAGTCTCTACCGTATTTGTTAATGCTTTTAACAAGTCCTCATGAAGCAAACTTATATTCCTAATATTAGCTAGTCTTATTTCTTATTCATTTACGTCAGATTTTGTAAGTATACGAACTATTTTATGATTCTACTGAGTGTATTAGTACTTCTATCTGATTTGATTCTAATGTCTTATATTTTTCTTATTCTTTCCAGGATATAGTTTCTACCTTACGTATACTTACACACTTTTTAATATGTTTCTTTCCGTAGCAAACTTCTGCCCAAAGAACTTCCAACCGATTCTCATTTTCTCCAGTAGAAGCATTTTGTTTCATTATATTTTCGTAAATTCTTGTATATTGACATTTTTCAGATTTACTAGTCCCATTATAAAATCGAAACATTAAGTTGTGAAACCTAAGTCCTATTCTGTATTACTGTTTATCATACCGATTACAATTTATTGCCATATGAAAAAATGGCAGCAGATTTTTCGTTTTGTATGTTAGCCATATTTTTTTTTAAGTTGAGATATAGAACTTTCACTATTGCTTGTACAACTTCATTCTGAAAAGCGGTTTCTTTATCTGTCTAAATAGCGGTCCTAACGCAACCATTACATAGTTACAATAGTACCACAAGCGCTAACGATAATATAATAAAACATGTTTGATTACGTTCCTTAAAGGTATTTTCTTTAGTAGTGGATATCAAGTGCAAATCGTTGAAAACAGTTTTGTTACCTTCCCGACTAAACCAATATGTGTTGTTGATGTCGTTTAGATGTGCCATTTGGCCACCATATCACGTACCTAAATTTTAATGGAGCTAGCGACATCTATAACTGTCTGAGGAATCCTCCGAACAGATCTTCTTATGTTTCGAAACTGCTGGTATACCAAACAGTATTGCTGTAGTGATCACTTTTGTGGAGAATGTATGAGGCGTTCTACTCGTACCTTGTATTATCTTTGTTTTTCTGACTTTTTCGCTTAATTATATTTTATTTACTTTGGTCTCTCATTAATAGTATTACAGTCGAGACTCTAACATATTGTTTGAGAATTCGGCCTATTATTATCCTTATTATGATCCCGTCAGGTATCACATATATTTCACAATAAACAATTGTGAAATATATGTGTAAGATATTTAAAGAAATTGGTAATTTATTTGAATGTTTATAACTTTCTTTTAAGTAAGCTATGTAACAGACTTGCACAAATTATAACTCTCGTGCTTTGGAGATTCTTTAAGAGTAGTGGTATCTGAAAATCGAATATATGAGCAGTTTGAATAACATTGATCACTGGTGACCTAAGTCACCGCTTTAAAGCGAATGAATAAGGCTATTGGCGAGTATGTGCAAGTGAGATTGATATAAAACTTATAACATTACAGACTAAGATATTCTACATGTATACCAAATTATACCACGGAGGAACAAGTACGCAATTGCTCCTTTTTTAATATGTCAGGAAACATTTATTAACATCAAATGTAAAGAGCAATGTTGTAATGGTACTTTAACCTATTACGATTGTTTGTTGCTGATTTATATTGTTTGCTTTTTTATAAGTACATACTTGTACAAATTTGTTGCTATTAAAATGTGGTATTCGACCATGCGTTTTCTTATACGTACTTAAATCAGAATAAATAACAAACTGTTCAGTATAACAGGAAACTGAAATTTGCCTTACCAAGCATGATATTTTGTACAAAGATTTCACCATAGAGTGGGTCACTATAGCTCTGTCTCAGAGATAGAGAAACATGTTTGCAGAAAACAAAGCATTTAGACGGATCTTTCATTTTTGGTATGTATTTCAAAAGTGAAATAATTATTTTGTACTCGCTTATCAAAACCTGTCATTTCACGATTCGATTTGCGTGCGTAAAAAGTCACTTAAGCACGAGTGCGTAAAAGTAAAGTTGGTACTTCCTGGAACTTGATTAATTTAGTGACATTTTAAAATCATAAATCCCTAACCTTAATAATATGGTCATAAGGATAACGTATTTAACAATATGTATTATTATTATAGTTCTCGTACAAAAAATATTGTACAAACTTTGCGTGAAACATTTTGCGAATTCGAGATTCGCCTCCGGCTCGCGCTTTAAACTGGTCACTCATTCGCGAAATATGATTTCACGCACTTGGTTCGTAAATAACTATTTTGTACTCGCTTATCAAAACCTGTCATTTCACGATTCGATTTGCGTGCGTAAAAAGTCACTTTAAACACGAGTGCGTAAAAAGTAAAGTTGGTACTTCCTGTAACTTGATTAATTTAGTGACATTTTAAAATCATAAATTACTAACCTTAATAATATGGTCATAAACGATAACGTATTTAACAATATGTATTATTATTATAGTTCTCGTACAAAAATATTATACAAACTTCGTGCGTGAAACATTTCGCGAATTCGTGTCCATAAAACTAAAACTTAAACTGGTCACTCATTCGCGAAATATGATTTCACGCACTTGGTTAGTAAATAACTATAATATACATATGTACATATTTATATATTTTTTACATTAATTGCTTAGAGGTTTGAAGAAATTTTTATAATTTCGGTTATGACAACAATACATATATATATGTTGCACATTAAGAATGAATACAGTGTCAAGTGCAAGAACTACAATAATACATTTACATTCTTCGTTTTTATATAAAAAACGATTGTATTTTTATTTTAGTAATAATGCTATTAGTTTCAAACATATATAATTAAAACTTTAGTTGAAGTTCACTCTAGTAGGTAGACAAGCAATTCTCGTATTTAAAAACCGCACAAATATTTAGAGTTGTACAAAGATCTTGCATATCTTTGCATATATTTTAAGTAGGTAAAAAATCTTAAAGTATTCATATATATTTCCGTTTTTACCAGGTTTGCTTTTACCAGGAAAATATTACATTCTTGATTCTTAGAATGTGGCATTGTACACGTTTGCTAATTGCGAACCCTTGTAGTTTTACACAAGACGACACATGACAGAATTCATTTCCCCACATATAAGGAAAAAAGAATTCGGATGAAATGCTTGCGATATGGCAATATGAGTGTATGACTCAACCCATCCATCAACGTCTATAGCTGCAGGCAATACTAGAACACTAATAAAAGGGAAGACCTTTATCATATTCATGTAGTTCATCAGTCAAGCAAAATGACTTTGATATATTTTAGCATAAATTATAGGAGTATCTATAACTAGCATTGTTTGATAGTTTACGAAAAGAATTTTGTTAAACTTCAACATACTCGTCTTAAATAATCGCACTGATTGTAGCACATTTTCACATACAATTTTTTTACAATTTTCACATGCAATTTTTTCGTATGTTTGTGGATTTCTATTTTACTTATTTTAGTTGAATTTAAGTTCTAGCGTTAGCCTGCATTAATGTATACTAATATGATATTTTCTGTAATAATTGCTTTTATAACTGCATTATCTTTTAATAGAGGCAACTATACATATTTGTTTAAGAAATTAGGGTTTGAATAATGATCCGATAACAAATTGACACTTAATTGGTAATGGAAGTGCCAGACGTTGGTGTTTGGTTCTATAATTATTAGAAACGATAGATCAGGTAGTAGGAGATGTTAAAATACTAGTTATGCTAGAGATCTACGTCAACAGTATTAATGTTAAACATGCTGACTCGCATTGCAAATTGACATATGTAGAAGATCCTCTATGCTTTAGAACTGACAACATATTTAGAGAAGTGATTCTAATTTGAATCGTTTAGAAATCAATAATAGGCAAACACATTTTAATTTTATATTTACTGAAAGTGATTGAAAATCTAACAGTGCAGAATTACAAAAGGCTTTGATGTTGTTTTTCATTTGCGCGAGTGAGTTCACCCTGAAAGGCAACTCGGCCAATAGGTTCCGTTTTTGGGCAATCATCAAGCTGGGCTGGACTTTTATACGCACTCCCACTTCTACACACGGGAGAGTTCACTAGACTCATCATATACATGTGTTTATTCAACGCGCAGTGACCAAGATTCCTATGAGTAATTTTTTATTTGGACGAATTCTGATAGTTTTGCAGTGACCCGTGCTGGCAACTCTATTCCGTTAGAAGCGGTGCTTAGCTAGTTTTGATGCTGCTATATGAACTCCTACATGTCGGTTCTGGACTTATGAATGGTAATTCGCTGGTATCTCTTTGCTAACATTTCAGCTATTTTGTTGCCTCTGAACATAATGCTGTGATGTTCTGCCAGTTATCCGAGCTTCCTATAATACCATTTGGCAATTGTACTTGACAGCTTGCAGTACTTCGAAAACAGCTTCATTGTCAAATAGAAATTCTACCGATCTATTTTCATACAAGCAGCTCAAAATTCCCTCTCGTAAATCAGGATAGAAATTATTTCGGCTTGGAAGATGGAGCGGAAGCCTGCTAAGCGGATGGCATCGGCATTGGTGTTAATCAAATATATACAACCATATTTGTTACCTACAGGCAGCAAACACATTTTTGCACCGAAAAATTTCTAAAATGAATAAAAGAGGAAAAATTTGTTTTATGTGTTACATGAGAAAAAAATCAAAAAAAACTGAACATCGTATATGTATGTATATACGCTAATGCTTATGCTTAATAAATTAAATTGCATAACCACACTAAAAAAGTTTTTTGGGCGTGTGGATATTTAGAAAATGGCAGTATTTTACTTCTTTTTTTGTTCAGTAATAATAAGCGGAGTATGTTAACCACTTTAAAAGTGGATTAACTTTGATAATTTACTTACTTATTCGGTTCAGGAGATAGAAAGTAATACAGTAAACAAATGTGCTAAAAGAAATCAAAATATTATTATTTAGAACACACAATCCTAATATCTAATAAGATTAAAGACATATTAATAAAAAACTAAGATTCGTTAACTAAATCAGTTTGGAACGACACTAAAGGAATTTGCTGTCGAAACACGTCGGTTAAAGTTTTTTTGGTGTTTAGTACGTTGAAGTGTTTACTGTTATACCACATTAGTTCAAATATTAGCATTAATAGCAGCAATAAACAAAAAATATAAAAACTATTTATTTATTTTCGAAATAAACTCAATGATGCCAAACAATATTTATAGCTTTACATAAATGTAATGCGCACTATAAGGATTAGGGCTGGGATATCGACATTTTCGGTATCGGGGATCGATACCAATACGCATCGATACTTACCGATATATCGCTTCCGTGCATGGTATCGATTCAGAGTAGTGGAATCGGTTAAGTATCGACAGGTATCGATACTTTGGAACCGATATCTTGAATTGATATGTTGGTATCGATACATATAACTGATTTGTAAGTATTGGCTTTTTCAAGTTGGCTTTAATAATTATATTCAATAACGTATCTACGGGATCAGATTTACAATAAGTATTATTATACTTTGGCTTTTTTGTAACAATTATAATTATTTTAAGCGAATAATTACAATCTACATACCCTCATTCATTAATAATTGAGTCAATATATGAAAAATCGTTTCATAAATATTTGTCCGAAACGATTAGTTTTCGAGGTGAGTTAGTATCTTAAAAAGTTGTTCGTTTATTGATAGCTGAAAACCGTTTTGATAGATTTTAATGCTATATTTACAATTTGGAATTGCTTTAAGATTTTTTACGTCACCGTAGTATCGATTACTTAGTATCGATACCATAGTATTCGTTTCTTGGTATCGATCGGCTAATATTGTTGTATTGGTATTGGATACCTATGTATCATTGTATTAGTATCAATACCTAGGTATTGATTCCTATGTATCGATTCCGAGGCATCGATACCCAAGTAACGATTCCAAGATATCGATACCGATCTAACGTATCGGCGAATCGATACCAGTGATGGTATCGAATACTTGACGATGTATCGATAGTTCACCCAGCACTAATAGACATTACCTTATTACTAGGTGACCATAACATACAAGACAATGACCTTAATTAAGCGAGAAACAATTTACCAGCAAGTGAACAGCTTTGTCTTTGAAATTTTACACTGAACCTCTTGGTGGATGGAAATTTTAAACATTAAAAGTACTATTTTACTCACAAAACATCAAACATTCAAAAACCGATGAATTTCAATGGCGAAGTTGTCATTATCAAACTATCAGAGCGTGGGTAAACATTTCGTTAACGTCGTTAATGAGTTCGTATTGCGAATGCAGTATAGGAGATTGATCTAAGTTTTGCGAAAAATAATATACTTATTGAAAATGTAGAATTATTTAGTAATACAGAACATAATTATTTAAATGAATTTCCAATGTAAATATGTAGTTGCTATAAGCTTTTAAAAGCAACTATACAACATATTTTTTATACGTTCTTCACTTCATCATTCCAGTTATGATTCATGTATACGTAAACAAGAGAAAACTGCTAATTTAAATTTCAAATAGTTATTGATTTCGCGCTAAAGTGTTTTTGTTAATAATTGCGAAAGGAAATATCGTGTTTCATCCATATTTAATAAAATTCTCGTCGTACTTCAGAGTGTGAAGGACGATCAAGGTAATGTCAGTTGTGGTAATTAAAGTGGTTGCTTCTGATGTCCTTAACAAATAAAATAAAACGGAAACCACTTGGAAAACTTCAATAATTGTCGACTATGTTAAGATGTTGCGATAGAAAAAGTATGTGTGTGTGCTATTTGTTTTAGCCAAGAATACAATAACCGTGACAAAAAATTTAATTATATTATGCTGTCGACTAGAACGATACCATTTTGGATAAGGATTGGTTAAGTGTTTTGACCGAATACAATGCAAATATTGTACTACCATTTTTATAGAGTCATTTAGCAAATAAAATACTTAGATTTTGGTAAAATGATTAGCTTTTATACAGTAGCTACCTGATTTCCACACAAGTGTTTATTGGCCACTTGCTTTCGTCAAATAACTCTCGCTCTTCGAAGCATTATACATATATCATTCAGGTAGATATTATACGTGTTGTTTCGGTCAGTCTCTAGTATAATACTCCAAAATTACTGCTATAGGGAACGCAATTTTCTTTGCAAAAAATTGTTTCGCCTATAATTTTCCAAAGTATTATTTAGCAAAAATCAATTTATGAATGCGGGTTTTGCAATATTTTGCATATATACAGAGTGGTGCATTGCATCAAAATGCAAAAGTGATTTTTCTTGTTTTAATTCATTTAAATAAAAGTAGAAAACGATAT
>CM043022.1:58462-160242 GCA_023690525.1 Holotrichia oblita
CGAAAGAGGGACAGGGTTACGATGATTTGTGCGGTTAGTGCAACAGGTAACACCATACCACCCCTATTTGTTTTTCCCATGGGTTAATTTTAAACCCTTTATGCTTCATGGTGCTCCGACAGGTTCAGTAGGGGACGCTAATCCATCTGGTTGGTCTACAGAGGCCATTTTTGTCAAATTTATACATTTTGTAACTCATGTCAAACCGTCTAAAGAAAAACCGATAGCTCCTGCTCCTTGATAACAATGAAACACATGTAAATATTCCTGTTATTGATCTGGCAAAAGCTAATGGTATTGTTTTTATAACCTTTCATCCTCATACTAGCCATAAGCTGCAGCCATTTGACAGGGGGTATTCAGCCCCTTTGAGACCCATTATAACCAGAAATAAACTGGATCTTCGGTCGGGTAATGCTGGAAAACCTGTGACTATATACAATATTGCCGAGCTTTCTTGTAATGCTTTTCTTAAGTCTATGACACCGCAGGACATAATGAAGTGTTTCAAAGTGTCACGTTTTGTACCCATAATTGAAATCTCATTTTCTGATGATGAATATTTGTCCAGTGCAGTCACTGATAGGCCACTTGAACAACATGTTGTTTTGGATATCTATGGGGCTAATACTGTTATTAACTCTTTACCTTTAGCATCGGTAGAAGATCAACCCAGAACAAGCCAAACTCCTTCCAGAACTATCACTGATGATGTTAACACTTTGCTTGTAAGAGTTGTTTCACCAGAGGTTGTAAGACCTCACCCAAAAGCAGAGCCAAGGGAAGAGTACAAATAAAGGCCGCGCTAAAGGTAAATCAAGAATATTAACAGACACTCTGAGAAACAAGCTATTCAAGCAGATAAAACAAATCTAAAAGGAAACCACCAGCAATAAAAACAACAAGCAAAACAGTGAAACTATCTGAAATGTGAAAAAACAATCTTTTGATACGCCTACCGTGTAGTTCGGAGAGTGAAAAATTTTGACTTTTCTTCTGATGAAAGTGAGTTAAACTTTGAAAGTGTAATTAAAGAGTTCAATGATGAGCTTCAATTTGAGGACAAAGAACTGGAAAGGGATGGTTACATTCTAGTTAATATTTCAACAAAGAAAATCTCAAAGCATTTTGTTGCACATGTACCTAATGTCTTTGGAAAATGATACTGCTCAGAGTCAATATCTAAAGAAAATACAAGGAAACCGCATGTGCTGAATCCCTCAATTCGATCCAACTGTGCCCGAGCAAGTTGAGCTGCGATCTGGAGACTCTTTAAAGTGGAAAGTTTGCGACGTAGATGTGGAACAGTACCGAGCCTTGTAGGAATTCCAGACAGCATTTGCGTCTTTGAGGATTCTGTTCCGTTCACGACGGTGTGGAATTTCCGGTCATGAGGTAAAATCTGACGGTCTTCGGGACTGCGCAAAGCAGTCTTTATGAGCAGAGACAGGCTGAGGTTATTCACAGGGATCTTAACCAGTCACTGCGCACTGAATAAACATATGCATCGCATAGGCATAGTAAGTGTAGAAACTGTGGGAGTGCAAGAAACTCCAATCCAGGAGTCAGAAGGTGTCTCCTCACCAACGGATAAGAAGAGGCGGATATATTCTGGGGTGAATCGATTAGATGATTCTAGAGTAAGTAAATTAACTCTTGACCAGGTTGCGGACTTCTCTGTCAGGGTGCAACCTGGTCAAGAGGATTAAGACAGTATGGGGGAGGGGGGGGCACAACAGGACTCTCTTATGGCCGAGCTTGGCTTTCAGGATCATCTCGCTCATGCAGTCGAAAAAAAAACTTTATTCACGATTCTACTGCAAAAATATGTAATATTAATATAAGTAGTGTTTCAAGAGACAATGATTCTACCACTAACTTATAGTCATAAGTAATTCTTCCTGTATCTCCCCGAATGTTAAAATAAACGATTTCATAACTATCTGGATAACCTGCTATCCGAAATCAAGTCCGAAACGACAGCGGTAGTGCTGGCCGGAGATTCTAATGCCAAGTCAACCCTGTGGGACTCACCCGAAGACGGACGCCAGAGTAGAGTATCTTGTGGAATGGTCGGCAGAGACAGAACTAAATGTAGTGAACATGGCGACGCTCCTCTCCTTGCAAAGAGGGTTAAGTAGGCCTTATATAGATATCACTTGGGCATCGAATAGAATAACCGTATGGATCCGGAACTGGGAAGTGCTTACAGACGATCCACATAGTGACCATAATCATATATACTTTAGTGGACTCAAAAAGGCCCCCACATAAAGAAGAAATAGGTATGACACATATAATTCTCTGATAGGGACAAATTCCTGAAAGCACTTAAAAACCTCTCCGAGAACTACCAGGCAACCACCCCAAACGACTTCACAAGCGATCTAAATAGAGCACTATCGCTATCCCCAAAGAACGGCCAAACATACCGTACTGGTGGAATGCTGAAACAGAGAATAAAAGAAACAGGTGCAAACGATGGAGACGTATACTCACCAGAAGCAGTAGAAGGAGGGAGGACACCAATGATCTCTTCTGTATCATTCACCCGGCATAGGACAACGAGGAAAGAGCTAAATAACCTCGTACTGGCTGCTAAAAAAGTCAATGGAACAAACTCCTGGGCGAACTGGAAAACGATGTATGGGGAGATGATTTTAAAATGAGGGCCCAGGCGCCATGAGGCGCCCGGGACCCCTCCTTCCTATACCCCGACGTTATCGAGGAAAATACGAATAGTCAAGCAACTATTCCTCCAGAAAGAGGTTTTGCTCTACAAGGACAGCAATAAGACGGAAAACGTCCCTCAGCTACCATCCGGCCCCTCCCGTCCTTTTGAGAAGGAGGAACTCCTACAAGCGGTGGCAAGAATGAAAAATGGTAAAGCACCAGAGCCGGATGGAATCACGCTGGAAGCGGTGAAGGTGATGGCAGAAGCAGTCCCGGAACTATTACTGAACGTTATGAACCAGCTGTTGAAAGACCAGAAGTTTGCCACAGTGTGGAAAGAGGCCGCCATGGTGTTAGTACCAAAAGGGGAAAGTTACCACTTCGGCTTCCGCATGTAGAATGTGCCTTTGAAGTACGCTGGGAAAAGTATGAGCGACTGATTAAGGAAAGAATAGGAGAATATGGAGAGCGGATTAGGCCTATCTGAAGGCCAATTTGGTTTCGTAAAGGGGCGGTCCACAGTGGACGCGATAGGGTTTCTGGCCCAAAAGGTTAAAGGCTCAAAAGCGAAATGGGTTGCAGCGGTCGCACTGGACATTCAAAACGCCTTTAACACAGCGTCATGGGCAAGGATAATATCGGAGATGCTAAGAAGAAACATCTCACCGTACCTGATAAGAACTATCAAGGACTACTTCAGCAAGAGGTGCTAACGCTTAGTAGACATAAAAAATGGAGGTAAACGCAGGTGTACTACAAGGTTCAGTACTGGGAGCAACGCTGTATGAACATATTATTTGATGGGTCCTCCAAGCAAAAAGTAGTAGACGGAACAACAACTATTGCGTATGCGGACGACCTGATACTGCTGGTCGAGGCGGAAGACGTTAGAGACCTACGTTTTAAAACACAGGAGTCCCAGGTCCATAATAAAGTGGCTGCAAGATAACGATCTCCAGATAGCACCTCACAAGTCAAAAGCAGTGAAACTGAATGGGCCGCGCAAGAAGATGATATAACCTTCGATGTTCTGGGTAACATAATACCTCTGAAGAAGAAACTGAAATATCTCGGAGTCGTTCTGGACGACAGGCTCTCGTTTCGAGCACACACCAGATACGTGGCCGAAAAGCTGAAACTACAGTATCAGCCCTAGGTAAAATATGGCCTAATATCGGCGTCGTCAGCTATACTAAGAGCCAGACCCTATACAGAATAGTACAGTCGCAGGTTCTGTACGCGATATGGTGCTGTCATAAAGCCATTTGGACACAATTTACACAGACAAAACTACACCGCGAGAGTTGCAGTGATGGAGACAAGTAATTGCCACGGCCAACTTTATAAAATTGTACTGGGTGTTCAAGAAAAATCTTTTTTTTTAGAAAATAACATTATCTCCTATTTTTCAAATTGCAACTAATATTTTTAGTTATATTGCATCTACACGTTTAAAATTAGTGGTAGTATGCTTTTACTTCTCTATAGCTAAATGTCCTAGCTTTAGAGTTAGTTTGAAAGATGTATTAAATTTGATTTTGTAGAATCGATCAGAGAAGAAAAGTAGAATGAATAAATACGGTGTAACCCGGTTAATGTAATATCAGTTAATACCCCGTTTATTAGAATAGAACCTTGAAGTCCCAAATTATTTCTAATGTATTCCTTAATATTTTATTCGGTTATTGGAACACCGCATAATAGAATAATACCCCTTAAAAGAATATAATTCAGATAATTCTTTTCTCATATTCCCCGTATAAAAGAATAGGTAAATAGCGGCGTTTTGATTATTTCCGTTCAGATAATGGTTTAGTATATTTGTATATGTGGAAAAAAATTTCTTAGTTTTTATTATAGATTTACCATCTCCTTTAGTAGACGTAAATAGCATGATTAATTTTTTAATTGAACGCGCCGCTTATATAGTGTGTCGCAAAAAATCTTCCACCATTTGCACGTTTTCTTGGTGCAAAATTAGAAGGTTCTTTAAGTTGTATTTACTTAAGAGTAACATCGATTTCGAATTAGAAAAAACTGGACAAAATATGTTTGTGAGATAATTAGGTATAATATCATAATGCATAAATATTGTTTCTACACACAAGCTTTTCAAAAATAAAATTTTTCTATATTTTTTAAAATAAGGATACTTTATTCTTAAGTCAATTCACATTTTGGAACTTACCTCGTGATTTTGTTTTAAAATTCCTATTACGCCTAAGGAAGCACCAACTATTATATTTTTTCTCAAAAATCAACCGTAAAAGTTTTCCATACGGTACAGACTTTTTGGGGTCGTACTGTATACCTATGCCTTAATGTTAAATGTGTACGAATTATGTGTGTTAATATGTGTATACGGTACGGATAATTAGCGCTGCTGTCGATTAGTCTAACACATTCACTGTAGGTACCTACTTGTTAATTTCAGAAATCGTCGTTAATCGTCGTCAAATCGCGACATTTCGAGGTAGGTATTCAATAGCAGAAACTTTAGACAGCCATGATTTGTGACAACTGGAACTTAAATTCGCAGGAATATTTGCAGTGAAAAGTCAAAGTCACCTAATCCCTTGCTTTTTCGTTCACTTTCCTATCCCCCAATAAAAATATTACATATGTTACGGAGATTTTGCTATTATTTTTGTGTTCATTCCTTGTTTCTGATGTGCAAGTGGTTACCAAGTCTTATGTACGATTATCTTAATGTGATTTTGTTTTAGATTATCTTAACGTCCATAAAGAACTTGAAAATGATAGTTAAGTTAGCAATAATACAAAAAAAAGTATTATTCAGTGAAACGTAGGGTATATTTATTTTTCATTTGTTTTTTTTTTTTTCCAGTCGCTGCTACTGGTAGTGTCATTTATTACTAGCTGGTAAGCTAACATAAGTACCTACTTATGTATATTAAGTAAATTTCATTGCTGATTGTATGCGACCTAACGCTTTACAGTATTACAGTGACATTAGAAACTTTGTATTTAAAATTAGAAGTGATTTAATTTTCCATCAACACCTCCTAGCCACTGATGCTATCGACTCGTTCGTAGGAAAATTAAAAAAAAATCTCTTATCTCTTGGATTAGGTTATGGTCGCAGTTTCTTTAGACTCTAATACTTAGTAACTGGTAGATTCGTACACAGAATATAAACAATTCTGAATCTTTTGAAAAAAGTGCCAATGTTTTCTCAAATGAATAAATCGAGTTAAATATTATTGGGATGGTAGGATACAGAATAGTAACGGCACAACTATGCACTTACTCTTATTGGGAATTATAATTAAACTATCATAAATGATCAAAAATATGCACTGGCTTCTCTTACCATCGATTTATTTTTACAAAAAGTTTTATGTTACGTTATATGTACTATCTTGGCCAGAGAGGATGTCCGGGTGTGTTGAGTACATGTTGTTCTCCTGATACAATATCGGTTCTACCATCAAGCGAATATCATGCCTTCATAATATACATAGCTGGGTATTTATATAAGTATTAAATTTTTGATGTTTAAAGCGACAACTAGACAGTGGCAATATACTACTTACTTTTATAAATGCTGCCTAACGTATCCGAAAGGAGGGTTAGACACGCATCTGACTGTCCTTGTCTACTGATATGTAGTATCCTGTATTTAGATAAATATCTACATTACAACATACGTATAGTTAAAGTTTTTGTTGTCGAAAGGTTTCGTATTTCTATTTGTACTATAAGTTACTATGCAGCGTGTAACATTGTTGTTACATGTTGAAACAATTCTTTATTATGTGTATATTATAATATATTATCTACTATAATAATTGTGTAATAATTATAATATATGATATGTATGTTATAATATAATATATATTATCAACCTTCAATGGCATACCTAAAATGTTTTTAACAAATTCTTGTTTAATTACATACTTAGATGTTTGTTTCTAAATATACCAAAGCTTTATTTTGATTTTTTTCTATTTTTTTAAAGTAACTCAAATTTGTATGATTTAATTACAACTTTGACTGATATCTATTGTTCAGTAGATATATCAGATTTTATAAAATTATAAAAAATTTAATTGTGCATTATATAAAATTCGACGTGTTATGTATTTAAACAAATTACAACCAAAGGATAACATTCTTCAAAATGTCTTACACCTATACAACGTATACAATTCGAAATAAGGTATTTACAAATCTTATTTTATATACGACTATTAGATAATAAAGATTTTTTTAGCTGAAGATGACAATGAGTACATTAATCAAAAATTTACAAAACAATGGAGATTATACAAAATATTAAACAAATTCATTTTTTTCTTGATTTTAAACTTTTAAATATATTTTATGCGAGTTTGTCAATACTAATATTGACCCTATGTTATAAGTATACACATACCATTTTATTATTATCGTCTACAATTTTAATATATCTTGAAGCTTGTATTTTAGAGATTTATTGTACACTATTTCTATATATAGTCAACTGTTAACCGAAATTATAGTTAATTGTTATGGCCAGTATGTTTTTGACGTTACTTTTTTATTGGATTTACTGTTACATAATTGTAATATAATTTCGATTGCAGGGCGTTTTTATCGTATACTCACAATATGAAATTTTAAATATCAACAAAAACAAATTCTCATTTATATTTTCTATTGCCAGTGAATTATTCAATGTATGCTTAAATGTTTTTTTGTATTATGTTTAAAATAAACAAGTTGTGAAAAGCATATCAAATAATTTTCAATTCTGTAGAAACACGTTTGCAAATATTATTACGGTAAAACCTCTCAATAGCGACCACCCTCGTGGAATCAAATGTTAGTTGGTAAACAGGGGTGGTCGGTCAAGAAGAAAAATTAAAACAGCTGGGCTGCATTTCACAATTTTTATTTATTAATATATGTACATATATGTATGTAAGTATATTGTTGTACCTGTACAATTCAGACAGAAAAAGTGATATTATAAGAAACATCTATTCTAGGAACTAACGGTAGTTGAGTTAAATGTGACTTTAACAATGCGTTAACAGAAAAAGTTTTTTCTTAAGAATTGTCGAGCCGGGTTTCACTGGCCTTAATAGAGGTGCTTTTGGCATTAATGTGTAGTAAAAATTGCGAGGATGGGTGCCCGCGGTCGTTTAACAGAGCGGTCGGTAAAGGGGTATAAAACAATGGGATTGCTATTTGTAAATACGAGGAATTAATAATCGGTCGTTTAAAACAGGTGGTCACTTTATACAGGTGGTCGCTAACAGGGATTTTACCTGTATTTAAATATTAATCGCAAAATTTATAACACACCGATCGTTATGTATACAACGTAATCTTTAATAATATTTTACTTTTACACAATAAACATGTAAAATCTCACTCAATAAAATCATGTATTTTTTCTCAAATTAATTTAAAACAAGAAAAAGAAGCTTATTCTTCACTTTGTTTTTTTGCCCAAACCTTCAAAAATCATGAGAAAAGATTTTAATTTCATTTAATTAATATAAATAACCGCTTATCCTAACCAAGGAAGAATATACATTTAGAACACTTAAATAAATAAAAATCAAGAATGTATTGTATTAATTACATCTGTGTATAATAAGTTACATCATACATAATATATACCTACCTAACAAACAGGAAGACGCTAATATTTGCAATATTCATCAAATGAAAACTTCTATATCGAAAACACAAGTAAGTATATCATTACACCAAATACCTATAGCTAAAAGTAGCAGTATAAAGGGAAATATATATGCGAAGAGAGAGCCTCTCTGTCTTCTGTACTCTCTAACCTGTAGCTTTAAACGCAAATGTGTAATATGTATATAGACAACGAGTTTGTATGTATTACATACCTACGATATTCGCTTGACGGTAGAACCGATATGGTATCAGGAGAACAACAAGTACTCAACAAATCCTGACATCCTCTCTGTCCAAGATAGTACCATCTTTGGCAAATTAAATGCGAATTTTTCTGCGAGGAATTTCCATTTACTAAATAAAGGCTACACTTTGAAGCAAATTTAATTTCTCTAAAAGAGATTACTGCTTTGATGAACTTCCCTAGAGTAACTAAATTCATTTTTAAAGCAAAGCCTTTATTTACAAAATCAACATTCTCCGATAAAAAATCGCATTTTAAATTGCCAAAGATGGTACATATATGTATAAGCATCTAGAAAAGTAAAGTTAGCTAAAAACACAAACGAATACATTTTTGTTTGCCCAAAATCTTTTATGTGGTTTTTTTTTTAATGGAAATAAATAGATATATACGCTTGTTGCAGCGAGTTACACTTTTGAACATTAACCACAGATTAAATAACACAAAGTTATAAAGTTTCCAAAATATATATTTATATAAAACTTATAATATAGATATATTTAATCAGAGTAGATGTAAAAATAACTTAGACTTCTTTCCTAAATATATGTATTCATTCTACATATTCAAATCAAATACAATACTGTACATTTTCTAAATGAAGATATTTAGTACCTACCTATTATTAGAGATACCGATGATGATAGTTTATATGTTTTGGTTTGAAACGAATTTTAAATGAAATTGAAATGGTTATTACAAATAATTATAATATATAATAGACATAAATACATAAAACTATGGTTTTAGAATCTAACTGTCAGATATACATATTGAGCGTAATATACAGTTGTAGAGGATAAAATATGAAAACAAGAACAAAAGAAAAATAAAATGAAAACAATACGGTAAAAATATTAAAATTTCAATTCGTTGTCTTTTTTTCGTCAACAAAATATATCTCTATATTAACTAATATATCATATACAGTTGAGTATTGTCTATTGCATCTGTTTGTGTGATAGAGAAATTCTGGACAGTAATAAAAGATGCTAGCCTCATTTACGACAATAAATATTGCGTTATATCAAAATGCAGTGAGATATTTAGAAAATATGGATAAAGTTAGTAGAGATATTGTGCGAAATATTTAAATGAACTCCAACTTTTCGTTAAACACAGAGCGAAACACAACTATGGTAGACGCAAACGAAGCTAGATCGTTGTCGTAATAATACGTTTTTAAATATTTACATTATTCTTTTTTATTTATGCCTTAACTACTGGGTTACACTACAAAGAGATAGAGATGTTGGCAATTTTATTACTATAGAAAAATTTGACGACCTAATTCTGAAACATCTCAAGTATCTGCTGAAAATTCACCGCATGACCAGAAATAAACATTTGCAGTTAAAAACTATATTTTTCTCTAACGTATCTTTCGAAACAAAAGCAATGCTTTATGCAGTAGTAGTTGTATAGGCATCAGTAATGATAGCTAAAAAAATACTTGGTTGAATTCTTATACGTATCTATGTAGTGTAACGTTGCTTCTTATCCGTACTTGTTCGTTGGTGAACGGAAGACAGTCTACAATATTTATGTTAACTAAAATTTTCTAAACTAATCAGTAATTATAAGGTGCGTATCCAGAGGACGTCGTATAGTAAGGTCCTGGATAACCACCAGGTGCTGGTACTGGATAGCCGGCGTATGCATACTGTTGTTTTTGCGGATAAACTAAAACACAAGAAAGACAAATGTTATACAAATCTGTCTGGTTATATATGTACGAGAGGACATTCTAATTTTCCTAAATGTTGCACAAAATCACAACCTTGGCAATTATAACTTTCTTATCAGATAAATAACTTAAAATTTTTGAGAACCAGAAAAATGAATGTGAAGTGCTTTATTCGAAATTTTAACTCTAATATGCTTACACTATTTATATTTTTGGCATAACAAAGAAACAGTTTTTTATCAGATGTATAAAAATCAATGGACGCTTTAATTTGTTGTTTTAATGTTAAGTATTCGCCAACAGATGTGTGGGAGCTTTTTAAATGAAATTACTAAAATCTGATAACTCTGATACCTATTGGCGACTAAGAGGATAAGTAGTAAGTATGATTTAAGCTTTTTAATAAATTTTCTTATGACTTGACCCCTTACCTTTAAAATTTTCTACTTCTCGTCTAAAACAGTATAAAGCGAATTGTTCAACCTACATTTACTATAATGTGAAATTATTTAAATTCTTTGGCTCTCTCAATAAGATATGTATGAAATACAAAGCAGGTTGATGTAAGATGAGCAATAAAAGTTCAATATGAAATTCTAATGATATTGTAAGTAAGAGTGACACAATTGCATTATTACAACTGTTAGTGTCAAGTCTTAACCGTATTTTTCTAGTGAAGAATTATGTTACCAAATGAAAATGGTTAAATTATTATCTTCAAAGAAGCAACACAAATATATTTATATTGTAGTAAAATTAAAATAGAACACTTAAATTATTTTCATTGTGCTATTAATTAACTTTTAATTACATGTGAATAAATACTCATTAATGTATCCATAATATTTTATACATGAAGTAATGTACTTCAGTATGAAACCCTGTTTAGCTAACAATAGGAAGTACAAATATTTGCACAAAACTATTTCTGCTTTTAATAATAAACTGAATCTGAAAAAAAGCTGCGCCTGAAGGTAATCTTTCAAAATTTAATAGAATACATTATTACAAAATACATAATAGTTAGGAATATACAAGACATTCTGCGTAACCTGTTAGTTAAAACTTTTATAGTACCAACTTTTAGTTCATTCAATTCAATTCATTTAAAATATTTTTAGGTAAGACTGACATCGAATATAAGGATGTCAACATATAATTTCTTATTTCAAGTGGAATAATAGGATTTTTATTATTTTAATATATTTTATATACAGTGGGTGGAGTGTGGAACATCACCTTCCCATTGGTTGATATATAAAGAACGGTGACATTTATTTAAAATCCTTTTGTTGGAGTATGAGTAAGGCCAAACTATCTCTTGACCAGGTTGCGGACTTCTTCCGAATGCAACCTGGCTAAGAGGAGTAAAACAGCACGGGGGCACAATAGGCCTTCCTTATGACCGAGCTTGCCTTTACGGTTCGTCCGCCTGTGCAGTCCCAACAAAAAAATGGTAAGCTTATTGGTAGCACGTTCTAAAATTATTTTGAAATATACAGGGTCTGCCGAAAGAAAGTTACACATCAAAGTTATCAAAATTTAAACGGAACACCACTTATATTATTGCACATTTTGATAACGCAATAAAGGTAAGTTACTATTATATTTCCTATACTTAACCCAAGCAGTTCCTGAGATATTTAACAATTTTTGAAGATGTAGATCAATATTTAAAATCAGTACCTGTTGTACGCACTTAAGTTACATATGTGTTTTAAGTTGTACTGTTTCATTAACAAAACCATTACATCTAATACTAATATGAAGATGGTTTCTAAAAATTATACCGGGTGGCTAAAATCTTACATCTAGCTGTGGATACCATTAATGCTCAATAACTTTCTTATTTTAAATGGAACATCCTAATTCGATTTTAATTTTATTTCTCTTCTAAATGTTATTAAGGTTCCCTATCTGTTATAGTTTCTTTGTAAAAGTCAATTTAATGTTTTAATTGGCCATTATGTACTAAAAATTTGGTTAAATCAAGGTAGCTTTGACATGATGACAATAATTTCAGATATTAATTTTGTCTAATTTAATACATATCTTATTACATATAAATTTACACCATAAACTTAACACAAAAGGAAAAAACTAATGATTTAAATATAACTCAAATTGATGTCCGTCATTTCCAATACATAAATATATTCTTGGTTGAAATTTGAAAACTAATTTTTTTTTCAAATGGAAACTAGTCTTTCTGAAATGGGCAATTAATGCGAAAAGTAATTCTAGATCGATCATTATTCACATACCTATCTACAATAGCTTTTAATATATTTATGATTCATTATACTGGAAAAAATATGCTAATCATACTAGGCTTTTCTAGTTTTCTATGGAAATGACATACGATAATTGTCATTATATCACAAATACGTTATTGTACCAATTTGGATACATATAATGGTATTTAAGAAGTTTGCCATGTGCTCGTTATACAGGACATCTAGAAAATGCTGCCTAGATTTCCTGATTTAACATCAATAGATTTCTTTCTGTAAATATGTGTCAAATACCAAGTGAAATATAATATGAATACCATATGAAAACATTAAATTTAAATATAAGGAAGCCGACTACAAATAATTTAGAAATTATATCTAGAATATACTAAAGAATAATATTTATACCATACCATTTAAAATAAGAAATTTTATGTGAGCACTTGTATATCCGAAGCGATTCTTAGCTACAAATATTTTATGATGATTGATCTAATGGTACTAAAAATTAGTATAAAATTTTAGAAGTTTATTATTATTGGAAACTATAAAATTTATAAGTAACAGATTACACGAAATACAAAAAAAATACAGATTCACCTTTAAACAAACTACAATATTGTTGACAATGACCAGATTTAACTGAAAATATGTTCAACCTTTATAGCTTAAGTGGAATATACTATGTGTATATTTTTAATTTTTGGAGAAACAAATCCAATAATATCACACTTGCTCTATTTTACTTATAAAACATATGTAGAATATTCTATATATGTTGGTGTTTTAGGATAATGTAATGTAAAAATATCCAGGTATTCCATTTAACGTAAAGAAGTTTGTTTTTAATCCGTCGCAAAAACAATGTATCTTTGCTGGTTGAACTTATTTCGTAGCTCCACTAATAAAAAAGCTAACAATAGCGCCAAATTAACTAACAAACAAAGGAATGTAGTGAGTCGCTTCTTCAAAAGGAAAACTAGGTAAGGGGCATGATAACTCCACGTCTCAACCGGACTAGAGAGGAAAACTTTCTGCCGGTTTGCTGAAGCTACGTACATTAGTGGCGAAATGTGGACTTTGAGTAAGTTGTGTATATTTTTTGTACTTTTCTTTTTAATTTTTACTTTTTTTTAATTTTTATATTGTATATGTTTACTTTACTATGACCCGATCAAAACCCAGAAGCCCCCATAACGAAGTAACAGATTATTTTCACAACTATATTTGACTAACTTGCTGTTACAATTTCAGGCTTTTATTTTATGCAAGAATATACAAACAATTTCTAAATGCCCCGCATATATGTACCACCCGTTTTCAAATTAAATGTTGATTTTTAAGGGGAAAATTTAATAGATACGGGCTTTGCTTCGAAGCGAATCTTATTTTTCTAAAAAAGAGCCTTTATTTACTAAGTGCAGATTACGTATGGAAAAATTCGCATTTAATTTGAAAAGGATGGTACTTGCGTATATAGTTTGTGATTACACACTGTGATACATTGCATGCTATTTTTTCTAAAATAAAAAAGGTTCAACTATATAATACATATAAGATTCATTGTTAAAAGAAATAATCCAAAATACTATCATTATATACATCTGAAGCTAAATGTTGAAGCATACAACAGCTACTAGATAAACTAAAAAAGAATGAATAAATACGATATCTCAATTGGCAATAATATACAAGCATGTCTGATAATATGATAATAGACGAGTTACTTAATTTAATTACGACTGAAGTCGATCATCTATAAAGAGGTTAAAGCTCCATTAAGTTTGTAAAGTTATTTGACTATAAACACATCTCATATATTTTTTTCGTAAAATGATAGTTTTAAAAGATAGAAAAAACCAAATTTTATTGTACGAATATTATACTTGAAATAATTCAAGATTACATACAACATTTCGTTACTTTTACGTACCTAAAATCTTTTCGTAGTAAATTGTCTCTTTTTAAAAACCAAGGCTTATAATGGGAAATTTCGTCGAATATACATACGTCTAATAAACATAATTTGAAAGAGATGAATAGTTAGTACTAATATTGTAATTAATAGTTAACAGGTTCTGTGTTTTCAAAATTTTAAAATACAAAATACAAATGACTTAGTTTTCGAAAATTTCAAAAACAAAAGTACAGTAATGATAATAATTTTATTTGATATAAAACACTGCAATTTTCTAATTATTTATTCTTTCTTCTATTATTTAAATAACATAAATTTGCAGGTGGTACTATTTATTTGAGTTATTGGTTATCAGATATTTAGAGTAGTAATGTTATGTAGCTTACTACGTACGGTTAGGTAGTAAGTTTAACTGTAATGATTAAGAATTAATTATTAATACAATAGATAATAGATGCGGATTAAAATCAAGATAAAGCATATTATATTTGTAAGTAACGACTTTCTCAGTTATTATATGCGGTGAGTAAAGAAACGTACAAAATTAGGTTTGATGGATGTTAATAAACATAAGCATACTTCAAATTCTAAGCAGACAAAAATTTCTAAAAAAGTTTTTCAAACTTTCTATTTCGATTGTACTGTAGGCGAGATAGTATTTACATTTACATTACGAATCTAGAGAACTTATATTTTTAAACGCATTAAAAGTCATGTATTTATGTGTATGTGGTTTTATAATCTAATAAAATAATAACAGTGAAAAGATTTTTTTCGTAATTTAAATCAGAAGCTGACTTACAGCTGATGTTAATAACGAATGATTTTTCTGATGACTTCCTAACAAGGAATTTAGTATAATGTTCATGTTGTTTTTGCTGCATTTAATGGCTTTTTATAATTTCCATAAGAAAATATATTTCGGTGTGACAGTTTGATTATAAAAATTTGGCAACATTTATGGAAAGAGGTTCTAAAACGATCTAAAATGTCCATTATCTACCGTTATTAATATTGTATCAATGTGAAAATATTTGTATTTATATGAAAGCTACACATAAAATTTTTTTTTAATTATATTTATGTCTTTCCCAAGCAAACTAGCAAATCGTAGAAACATAAAACGTTAAAATACTACCTGAGAAGTCTAGCTACAAAATATGCGTTTTTGAACGCGAAAATCTGAAGAATCAAAAAAAAATTGAATAATTAAAAAACCATTTGTCCCGTGTTACTCAAGTTGTAAAAACGATAAATCAGGCGAAAATGAATTATTGGGTGCCAATCGTGTTGCAACGGCTACATTTTGCTGCATGAACTGCCTTTTTTTAAGTCACATATGCTCTGGTAATGTTTGTACCAATTTATAATACAACTACATTACTTATCTTACTGACTAAAAGTTGGTATTGTTAATTTATCAAACCGAATAAGTACAAAGACGTAACTGTGACAAAGTCCCTTACTAAACAAAGCAAAACGGAACAAACCTCCTTTGACGAAAAGGATCTGGTGCAGCGAATAGAAGTAACAATGAATGCAATGCTGAATACTGTGTCAAAACTGCTTAATTATTGGATACTTATTAACTAGCCGGGCAATATGTTAATAGCTGCTAAGAATCATAGCCAAGAGGTATCAGCGTTCCTGAAGTATGATGGAAGGAGTACGATATCTATGTATCTGAGAGTCACAATTCCAAATTACGATATACGATACGAAATACCAAGACGGAGTAGCGCACAGAGATAGTCGTATAATCATAAATAAGCAATAAAATAACTTAAATATGAAACAAGGCGCATCTAGACAAACAAAATGATAGTTGAACGCACGCGAGGTCCAATAACAGCACCTACCTGTATTTTACTGGCTTTCAATGCACAACTTAAAGGAAGTACACTTTGCTGAGCCTTTTGTCACTCTAGGTATGATTCCGTGTCCGGAAACTGCACACCAGACACTCGCTTTTGTAACATTTAAAGAACCTTTTTGAACATCATCGGGTCTAGCAAATCCTGAAAATCAATTTGTGCGCCGATTCACATGGTCTGATAAATGAAAATGGGCTTCGTCTGAAACACCATTAATTTTTTTTTAATTTAGGATTGTCATACTGTAACCCGAAAATTGTGGCGCCATATTCCACCCTACTACGATAATTCCGACGACGTAACTATTAGTCTATCTGAATCAGATATAAAATTACACCCAACTCCTTCAGGATTTTTGGCATGGAAGTTCTCTTCACACAAAGTTGCAATGTTGACTTTCGGATCTACTCAAAAACGCGTTAATGGTTATTATTAATGTTAACTGTCCTGAGACGGTCCGAGTTTCCTTTTTGTTGGTACAATGCACTACGAGTATTTCTGAACTTTTCAACAACATTTAAAATTACGGCATTTTCGGAGAACCTTTATTAAACTGTTGTGTGAATTTATCACACACGTATTGGAAACTTACATAGTTGAGTTGGTCGATATTGCTGTACCAGAAAAACTTTCTCCTCTGTAGTTAACACCATTTTCAACAAGTAGGCCTTATTAGGTAATTGCTTAAGGTTTAGTTGACAGATTTATACTATCTAATGAGTATGACAGCGCACGCGTAGTGTTAGTTTCACTGTTTATTTCTAGCAATACTGTATATGCAATAATTTTTAATATGTTAACTATTAAATTACGGACACTAAGGTGCATGAATACAAAATCAACTACTTTCTGGTAAACATTGGATCAAATGTTTATTACTAAGAAAATATCTTGTAGAATTAAAGAAATTTGTTTGATTGACCACAACTGCTTCGAAATTACAAATAACAATTTGCTCATCTACTCGAGAAACATTTCGAGCTTGTCATTACTGTTTAAAGTTACAAGCAGTAAGGGTAAATTTGTCGTAGTTATAAAAATCCACGACTTCGAACTATTGCAGATAATTAAACAAATTTTTGGATTTTGGATGAGAAATAGTACATTCTTTGGTACTAGTAATAGAAAGCTAACTTATTTTTGCCACAAAAAGTAAATTTTATATACACTTTAATGCACGTAAGTGTGTCATTAAAATCAAAACAATAGGTACTGCATATTACTATGCATTACTATATAATATATTTTTCTATACAGAATTCTTTTGAAAATTTTATAGTCATACGAACTGGCTTAAAAAATATGTGATCCTAATTTACTGGGCACCATTTGTATAAGTAGCCGCATTATAATAATTCAAAGGACAGTAACTTCCACTGACAATAATTCGCTTCATTAATCAATTCACATTTCATTAAAAACACCTAGAGATAGAGATATCGCTTTGACAATCGTAATATAATAGGATTCAGCCTTCCTAGCTAATAAAGAAATCCAATATTTATGATGCTGAAGAGAAAAAGAAAGATTCAACATAGCAAACAGAGTTTAAAAAAGAGAAATTAGAGCCGATCGAACTAACAAATTACTTGCAGTGGAAGGGACGGCTAAGTGAAAGACAATACAGAATCATATTCAATCAATCAGAAAACATGAAGGTACATGCACCAAAGCAGACTTCTCTAAAAACTGTATACAAATCTCAATGGATAAATTTGGTAACTTAGTTTAAGAAGTTTTACTCCTGCTAGACCTATTAATATCAATTTTTATCAACAATCTTTTAGAAGTTAATATTAACGAGAATGAAACCATTGCTAGACGGTATCAACCTAGTTTTCGTGGCAGATATGCAACAATCAACATCGTAGTAGTACTTATAAGTATTAGCTTTGTTTTGATTCGGAATTCAGGATTAGTAACAGAACTGCGCAGAACGTAAGCGCACACACAGAATGGTTCCGAACTTTTAATAACCAAAACACATTTTAGGAGCCTATTACTGCCATCTTTTAGATACAGACTAAAATACAAACCAACAAAATATCAATAGCGAATGTTCTGCGCTAAGTCTTTCAAATCCTGTCTCTGTCTTAGGATACCACTCACAATCCATAAATTTTATTCCCAGGACAGTAATTAACAAAAAAAAATCAAATACAAACGGAAGAAAATCTCAAACTTTAAAAGACAACGTAAATATCAATGTCATTGATGACGAACATATCGAAATAACTCGAATTTCTGAAGACATGCACCGATGACGTAATTTCGAACTAATAATTCAGAATCGGTACTCATGGAAGTGCAAGAACTGTTTGAACGGTTCCAGAATCATTCTGAATCGATTCTGTCAGTAACCAAAACATCGGACTAAAAATTCCGTTCGCGTTCTTAAATAACCAAAACGCTAAACTGTAAATGCGCGTGCGCAACAACTCTAGAACCATTCTGAATTCTGAACCAAACCAAAAGTTATTGTGGACCAATTCTGAGCGAAAGCAGAGGCTTGACTAACGAATTGGTTCCCATGTGCCCCATCGCACATACGATTACTTAGTATGTTGTCCACGGTCATCGTCTGTGCACGTATAAATAGTAGCAGGAAAGTGTATTCACGGCTCTGCTTTCGCTTCGAATTGGTCCACTCTACTTATACACAATACATTTAAACCCGCTGCCGTTCTCGACAAAATTGATACAATAAAACTTTTAGAATATGCAGCGGTTACTGAACGTTTTTGATTATTTGCGTCGGTGGCAGAAATCAAATAAGCGATCAATATTTAAATTTTAACTCGACTAACAACAAATTTGATAGCGAGTTTGCAACTAGACTTCTCAATTATTTATATAGATAAAATATTAAACGCAACAAATCGTGGAATAATACGCAAAAGTAAGCTTATGTACGTCAATATGAATAATCGTTTTCTCATCGAATTCTCATTTTATATAATAATAATACTTTTTTAACACCGAAGTATTTCTTGGCGTATACATGTATGTATATAATGTAATTTTCCACCGCCAATTAAATAAGCAATGTTTTTAATTTGAAAAAGATAGCGTCTGTGTGTGGAATCCAATCACCAAGTTTGCTTGCGCGGCATACCCACGACACCATCGTGCCACTGACGACATTCCAACTCAAATTCCAGAAATATTGCCACTAATAATAATAATACGATATACAGACTCGATTCATATAGAATATTATTGTAATTTCTAACTCATATGTGTATGTATAACATAATCTTAAAGATATTCTTCCCCGCAATAAATTGCTTATTTAATATTTCTCGGGACAAATTAAGTGGAAATGCCGGGGATAGATATTTATAGGGGGTTCGACTAAACTAGTGGGGGTATAATAAACTACGTTTAACGAATTTAAATACTATTTTAGTTCGTATTACTGCGTGTTTACCACCGCGACGAGAAATTGCCGAACAAATACGGAAATTAGTGACAAAAATTTATTTCAAAAAGTGCAGTAGGAAAAATATGGACAAAGTTCACTGTTACCGGCGAAATAAAAAATAAAAAGGGTCGTGGTCGAAAAAGAGCAACGAGCGCGAGGGACGATGCATTAATTGTGAGGCAAGTAAAGGTGAAACCTGCATATCTTGTCGCGAAATACATTATTATTGAACGTCTCCAGAAAAACTGTAGGCCGTATAAAAGAAGCAAACTTACCTCGGCGGAAACCTTATATTATTGCAATCAATAAAAAGAAAAGACTTAATTTTGCTTCGTTAATAAGCCACTTTCATTCTGGAAACAATTGTGTGAGGATGAAAAAGTAAATTCGAATTGTTTGGACTCGAGAAATGCCTGGTGTCGGGAAAATGAACATTAATATAAACGAAAATTCTATTGTGAAAATGTTGGAAATACAATATTTACCTGTTTGGAAAAAAATTGCGATTATATATACATGACAATTTAAATTTACTATTTAGTTCGTATTACTGCGTGTTTAAGAAAATAAATACTTCGGTTAGTCAAAATAATAATACGATTTGTTCAACCGGCGAAATTAAAACTCAAAAAGAGCAAAAGAATTTAATTGTGAGGCAAGTTGCATATCTTGAAATACAAGTGGGAAAAACTGATAGAATAAAAGAAGCAAACTTTGTTATTATAAAATAGAAAAGACTTAAAAAAAGTTCATCCATCATTCTGGAAACGAATTGTGTGGAGTGATGAAAGTAAATTCTATCGAGAAGGCGGGTGTGGCGGAGTTTGAGGAACGAAACTGTTAAAACAGTCAAATTTGGCGGAGGATCATTAATGGTCTGGGGCTGTTTTTCCTGGCAATTGGAAATTTAGTACAAAATTTGTATATCGATAATTTTAGATCTATTGTGAAAATGGAATTAGAAGATGGGTTTGTCTTTCAACAAGACAATTAAACAGCTAAGAAAAGTAAACTTTTTCAGCCATTCCGGGCATTGAATTGTTGGAATGGCCTCCCAGTCCCCGGATCTTAACCCCATTTTTGAAACCGCCAGCAAGAAGAGGCAATAGAGCAACGTTTTTTAATGTTTTGGAAGAGGCATGGACGAATATTGACAAGGATGTTTTAAAAACATTAGTAGAAAGCATGCCACGGCGACTTCAACTGTTATACAAGCAAAAGGGGGCCACACAAAATACTGAAACCCTCTTATTTAATATTTGTTAGAAGGCATATTTATTTCTTATTTTTCTTCAACTTTTTAATTTTTTTTTAATTCATTATTTCACTGTTATTTTCTTATGTATTTATTTATTCAAATCTAGAATGTTTGTAAAAATTATTGTTTTTGTATTAGTGCATAAATTATAACCAAATAAATTGTGTATATATTTCGAAAGCCGCATTTATTTTATTTATACTAAGTGTCCACTCAATTTTGTCACTCACTGTATAATGCAATTTTTCCATACGTTGGCGTTTGGAAAAAAATTGCATTATACATGTACTTACGCCAAGAAAATAAATACACTTCGGTGTCAAAATAATAATACGATTTGTAACTTAAAACTCAACAAAAGAATTATACAAGAATTCGAGTGGGAAGATATATTTGTTATTTAAAATAGTTAAAAACATCATCAACATAGGAACTATTGGGTTGCAAAATTCATGTGGAAGACATTTCTAATTTATTTAGCAAAACATTAAACAACCTACATCCCATAAACAGCTAACCTTTTTGAAAAAAGGCATATTATGCGCAGCAGAAACAATGTAGTTGACATTACAAACATTATTGCGCGGAAAACCGCAGTCAAGTCACAGCAGTATATTACAAAATCAATAAAAGCGTAAATGAAATTTACAATCATTAAAAAGCAGAAATTGCGAAAAAAAGAAACTTCTTATGTACAGATATATATGTATGTGTATATAAATTTAAAATTCAAATTTTAATCAACAACAATCGTTTTAATTTAGAAACTTTATATATCTAAGGTCGATAGGACAAACAGTATAAGTTACAGTTTTAAGAAGATGATCTCAGGTGGGCTTTAATAAATTAGTTTCACGAGTAATTTCGTACGAAGAAACCAAATTACTCCTACATTATACTGGTATAATTATTGATAGCAGAATTAAAGTACAAAGCATATCTTTTATCCCGCTTTTCAGAAATCAATTGTTTCAACCCAGCAAACAAAATTCAAATTTCGCGCAATTATCCTTCAACGCTGAAACATTGACCTCAGATTAAATTCATACGATTATGTTGTAGTTACTAAAAATAATTGCGCAAAATTTGAATTTTGTTTGCTGGGAACTTATAATCGTTTTTCCTTTCCCCACAGATATATAAATATATGTACACAGATATTAAAAAATGGAAAAGCATACAAAAAATCAGAGAATTATTTTTTTATTAATAATTAATGATATAAATGATGTAAATAAGGAAAAGAAGAGAGTGAGTAATGTGTTACCAGGCATTATATACTGCATGTTGATATTTTCCTCGCGTTCTCTTTCACCCCGTAGGCAAATTGCACCTCCAGAGAACAACATGGCGGCAACAAGCAACCATCCGACACCAACCCAGGCGAGCATGTAGCTCCAATCATAGTTGATTCTCGAGTTATCGCGTAATACCTACGGACAACGGTAGACACGTTTAAAACTGAAAAGACACAAACCTGGCATTATGTATTGGACGTTGTTCATCTCTTCGCGTTCCTTCTCCCTGCAAGACAGCAAGAGCTAAACAGAAACAGAAAGGAGCCGGCCAAGGAAGAAAACACGCCCAACCATCCAAGGACGAAGCTCCAATCGTACACGATTTCGGTATTCTCCTGGAGTATCTAAATTTATGGAAAATCATGGAAGAAATGTTAAAGTGCAAAAAGCGTAGTAAAACAAGTATAGAGAAGAAAAGACAGCAAGAAATGAGAAAATACACATAATAAATAGATTTGTTCTTCATTTATTTGTCTTACAACGTAGAGACATACTTTTATCAAAGCTATTTGTTTCACTTTTCAAATTATTTAACAGTATATGTGATAAAAGTATATATCCAGTGGTAAATTATTTATTAGATGTTGTATTGAAAAATGCAAATATCAAAGACTTACAGGACTCCATTCTTGATAAAAATCTTCACCGACTACTTTTTCCTTTTCATAATACTCCACTCCGTGCCATAAGCCCATAGCACCAGCACTCAATAAACCTGTAAAACATTTCTAAATTATGTCAATGATATATAATTTATACAACAGAAAAGTCAATATACAAAATTTTGCGATACTTTTGGTATGAAGTAAAAAATTAAATAAAAAAGTAATTTTCAAAAAATTGTTGAATTAGGTAGTTACTATATTACCACGTGCATTGAATCGTAAGTACTTACATGCCAGTAACATTAAGATTGCAGTAGCTGTTATATTTCCAGGAGATCTCCTCCAGCATCCTGTGACGCCTGTACAGAAAGCCGAAAACACTGCCAAGAAACTTATGATAAACAGAGCTATCATGGAGCGTCCCATATCTGTAAAAGAAACAAATATAAGATACTGTTTTACTTTTATATACCTAGTATTAATAATAATTGTTGTAAGTGACAGTTTAGACGATGGTGTCTGCATTTGAAATGTAGGAATTTTAGTTTTTTTAAGAGAATGGAGTTTCTATTACAATGACATCCGCTCATTACAACCACATGTGATACACCTTTGTACATATATTCAAGACGGCAACAGCTCGAGCGTGAGATATGGTTTCAAGAGGACGAGGCAACTGCGTATACGTCATGTAAATTGCAAATCCAATGTTTTCCGGCAGCATTATTTCACATCACGGCGAATTACCATGACCACCAATCTCAGATCTGATTTCTTTCTCTAATCATCAAAACCTCAAAAACCAATCCGAGCGGAAATTGCAAATATATCGCATGAAATGACAATGCGCGTTATTGAAGTCACCTCATTAGGTGTATCGCAAATGAAGGACGCTCTTTAAATGCCAACATTTTTCATTAATAAACTTCACATTTCTATAAACATGTAAAATACGTTTTTCCATTGAATCTTCTTAGAAACCCTATATACCGGTTGATTTCAGACATAGGATAAATAACGGCGGGAAGGAGCAAGGAGTACGAAAATTCGCTAAGAAGTGGGGACGCGTATAAGTCTCTCTATCACAGTCTAGTCTCGTCTCCTAGACGCACCTCGCTGGTAGTCCTCCGACGACTCACAGAAGCGCACGTCCCAGACCTGTCAGACTTCCTGAGAAAACTCAACCGAGATTTCTTCAGGAAGACCCTGGCTAGCAGCAACCCATCGATGAGTAACGCTAAGGCGCAAAAGTTCATGGGGAGAACTAAACACCGGACCACCACGGAAACACTCCGGCTAGCGTGAACCGGTGTAATTATACATACCCGAATACTAACACCTTTTTCTGTGTGATTACAGGTACCAGGACAGCGTAGGAGCCCATTACACTCCGAGGAACATCAAGAACTACACCAGGACCGCCAGCAGGACATCCAACCGGAAGTGGAGCTGGAAGAGGAGTGCCCCTCAGCAGAGGGGAGCGGAAGACCATACGCTAGTCTCGTCTAGTCTACAGCGCTGTGATAGACACACGTGTCCCCAATTAAAGGCAGTGACAAAGTTTGTATACAAAAATATTTTTAGTGTCAAATTTACTTAAAACTTTGTATTCATACACTTTGACACAAATAATGAAACACGTTTTTTCGCCATTTTTCGAGCATTCAGAGGATAAAAAATGGATGGAAAAACTTGTATAAGAAAAATGATATTTTTGGGGCATACACTATTTTTATAATTTATTGATTTATATAAGCAGTGGACGTAACAACATATAAATGAGAAACTGTTGATTGAAATCTTGATGTTTACGGAAGCGATGCCACGGATAGGAAAGCTAGTCGTTTATATGTATACTATACTTCAATTTAAATTGTTTAAAAAAGAAAATATATTAAATAAATATGTATCAAAATATCACAGAGTAATACTTGTGATATATGCTTAATACAAATTCCAAACAACATTTATTCTGGTTGAATTTGGCTAGGAACTTCATTTACTAAAGAGTATCGTAGTTGTGCTACATCCATGTTTCCTTCTTGTTAAACCAAAATAAAATAGTAAAACAATTTGATTATTTATGACGTATTAAATTCAGCTATGATATTATTGCGTTGTAATAATTGTAATAATATACAGATAAAACATCGATATTATCAACACCACAACTTTTGATTAATTACTCGGACCACGTTTCGAGAGTGTATGAAACTCTCATCATCAACCGAATACCGAACGAATGAGGAAGTTTGTTGTTCATTTCTTCTTCTACTGTGAATTTACTGAAATCAAATCTTGAGTTTAACTTGCTAAGGACACAAAGATTAACCTTGTTATGTATGTCTCAAAATCGGTTTCAAGTGAATGGGAAGTTTTATGGACAAAATGAAGGCACTGCGATGGGTAATCCGTTATCCCCTTTCATTGCTAATTTGTTCATGAATAATTTGGAAAAGTAGCATGGAAAGAGAGAATGGATGGAATACGTTAAAAAATCTTTTAGGCAACCCGAAAGACAAACCTGAGGTAAGACAGCAATCTGGAATTTATAAAATTGCATACAAAGACTATGATCAAAATTATATCGGACAAACAAAAAGATTATTGGAAAATCGGTTTGTTCGAATATTTAGAAAAGGACGGTCCCTTTTCAATGTATGTTAGCAATTAGTTCAAAGAGTCGCATGCAATGGTTGTTTATACTAAAAAAGGGGGATGTTTATATTGATAGTTTTAATTTTATTTATTCATTCGATATTCGATTGATGATAAGAGCCTATACGCTCTCGAAATACGTGTTCAAAGTAGTTATTCCAAAGTTGTGGTGTTGGAAATATCGACTTTTTATCTATGTATATATTACAAGCCCACATTCCTTGAAATCACACAATTGTAATAATATGTAAATTTTAAATGACTGTATCTTCCAAACTATTAAAATTAGGTAAATCATTTAATTAGGTATTATTATAAGTTATTATTTACTCTTGAAGCGGAGTAAGTTAACTTTATTCTTAAATTGGAAAATATTATTTGAAAATTTGATCAACTGAATATAATCTACTAACATCTTTTATTGCATTTTCCTTTTGTTTTAAAAAATCAAAATTTTATTTATACATTTTGTATATCATTTGAAAACTTTAATTTTTAATAAATTACCTACGTTTTACCATATTTTTGCAAAGATAAATCTACATATGTATGATAGACGTATACATACACAATATATATAGTGCGATAAAATCAAGAGGAAGGTCTAAATCATTTATATTATTATAAGTTATACTTCGATAATTTAAAATATCAATAGTACATAACATCTCGGCATTCGTCAATTTAAATTCAATATTTTAACTGTAACCAATTCAGATAAAAAAGTATGTGAAGATGTCGAATAACCAAACCGAATTTTGAGCATAAAATTTCTAACTTCGGTTTGGTTAGAAAATGCAATACAACAAGATTAAAAAATAAGTGTTATGATGTAGCAAACCATAAAGAATTGGAGCTGTTTCTACATTGGCGATGACCATACAAGCGTTGCAGTAATTATATTGGGTTGAAAAAATCATAAAGAATGGGGATGTAAACGCATTTACACAAAATGCATTACACACATATGAGGTACAATGGTAATTAATTTTATTTTCAATAATCTTTTATTCAAAAATTAATGTTTACCTATATAAACCAAACGGAGAACATCTCAATTTTCAGTAATTCAGAGCTTTGCGCATACATGGCACGAATTCGGTAGAATCTCTTTTACACTCTCTATCTTCTATTACGTTGGTAAATTTATCATAGTTTAAAACTAAATATTTTAAGATACATAAAACTACGATTGCTTCAATGCTTGAAAAAAAAAACGCGACAATAATAGACATAATAGACCTCCTAATGATGAACGTGTGATCAGATTAACCCAGATATGTATTATCACTTCATAAATTACCTTCCGTTCATGATAACTAACAGTATAATTCTGTTTTAAAACATATCTCCACCAGAAGTAGGGCTATGCAGTAGACATCTGTTGCATCGTTTAAATAAATAATGGCACAGTAGTAGTTCATAGTCGCTAATTAAAATTGGTATACTCAAAACGATTCTCGGAAACCGTCAGACTATAAATCTAAAAACACAGTTACATCAGTGGATTATAAAAATATTATTCGCACAACTTGACTGCTGACAGAACTGTGGTAGTAGTAACGCAAAAATATTTTCGTTGGAAGGTTAATGGTATCCCCTATGTGTATGTACATAAATTCAAACGGTAATTGGAATTGTGTAGCACTTTCCACCTAGAAATGAAGTTGAAATGTTTAACGGAACTATTTCCATTTTTCCCGTGAGTAACCTAGTTGTTTTGCACTACAACTATGTCGTACATTTATTGTACATGCAAATACAGTGTGTGTATTTTTGACTAAATATATATTGCATTTACTTTTTAGTAAAAAAGAGAAATTGATTGCATGTTGTCTACATACATAATTAAGTATATACGTTGTCTTACTTTCTACAGGTCATTGTCATTTTGTAATTGCATTATAATTATCTACAAAGTATGATATGGAAAAAACGTGCATAACTTGTGTTGTCCCAACATATTAAGAGTGTTTATTAGACGTTTATGTTAGTGCTAACCATGTTACTCAGGAATTATAAATTTTAGATTTCACGTAGCCATCAATAGGGGTTTATAAAAATTTATTCATTTGTTAATTTTTAATGTGTGGTGGGTGCTTAGTTGCAGTGACTCCGTAAGCTTGTACACCTTGTTTTGCCATAACTTTACTTGAAATAGAAGAAAATGAAAGATGGAAGTACCAACTGAGCATAATTAGTTTCTCAGAAAAATAATAATTTAAATCTACCTACCACATCATTGTAATTTAGTGTTTAGTAAATTACATGCGAATAGTATGTATATAATGGAATAGTATTTAAGTATTTAAGATCGGCATTTTTGGTAGATGTCAAATTATACTGGATTAATATTGACTAAAATTAGTTTGTTTATGCAATTATAAACTTATTAACTGTTTTTCTATGAATTTTAAGAATTATACTTTAAAACCCAATAAACACTCTCAAACCATGAAGCTATTTTCGATATTGTTACCAATTGTATCTCACCATGCTGTATATGCATCATCTAGAAACGTCAACCTTTTGATCACTGTCATATTTTAGGTACAACCTTGCGTTAACGTCCTTTCCATTTTCATTCATAATTTCCATTCTACAGTACCCTCGATCATATTAATTTTTTACTCTTAGTAGTATTAGTGATCTATAAACCGTAATTACTAAAGCTTCTCCAATACGATATCGTGTTCATCAAATCATAATTACTCGAAAATTATTACAAATAGGTATAGCGAATGCAAGAGTTCGATGCAGAATTTAATTCTGCTTCAAAATGTTGAAAACAAAATCGGTCATTGTGTTTGAAAAATCGAATTTGAATGGTCTGAAGTTGTACTAAAAAGACTAAATTTTGGACAACCTGCATAATGCACTAATTCTAACAATAAGAACTGACACAGAAATATCTAGATTTCTTCTATTCATAGCTCCTGTTACGTACGTACACGAATTCAAACTTATCATAATTTCAAATTTATTTAGCATCTCATTCTGTGTAATTTTATTTTCATTTACTTAGCAATAACGGCATATTCGACGTCACCAAACTTTCTCGTACATTAAAACATATTGGGAATTACCAATTTTATCTCATTTACAATTTACAATTTATTTGGGAAGTTTAAAGGTTTTGTTGTTTCATTATATTTATTGTTACTTAAACTATTTCAGAGGATTACTTTCTATTTTATTCTATTGTATTCAATTAGGTTACCGACATTACCTGTTAATTGTTGTAGACCTAAATTATGCATAATATATAATGTTTAATTTCCAATTATTTTATGATTCACGCGAGCTATCAACATTTCAAACATATTAACTGCCGCCGAACAAATGATCAATTTAAACCTACACGGTCTTACAACCTGTGGGTGGCGAATCGCAGCTTAGTGAACGAGTTAGGTGCAACAATTGAACAACCACCACTCGTAGCTAACCCACAACAGCTCATCCAATTTAAGAATTTTTTTGATCCAAAAATGGCGACGGTACATAATATTAAGCATTATGAGCGTAAATTCTAAAATTTGCAAAAAAGTCAAAAAATCCCAAAAACAAAAAAGGCCACTCTAGAATGACGCTCCAGATTTCGAAAATGTAAAGAAATATATTCTAATTGAAATAAGAATGTAGATGTGAATTTCCAGTACTTACATCTGGAAGCGTCGCCATCGTGAAAATATTTTTAGTGAATAGGTTTAGTTACCCTACACGCGTATGCAACTTTGCAGAAAATTATTTTCATTCTGATAGAAATACTATTAGCAATTTAAGACCAAATTATACAACCAGTTCAAGGAAAATGACAGGAACTGAAAGAACGTCAACAAGAAGAATTCGAAAGAGTTTTTAGTTTAAGACATTATAACAAAATGTACTGTCACACAATATCAGACAGTGTTGACGAAAAAAGGACTGGAACGATGTCAATAACTGCTTACTAGATTTAAAACACAAGAAGATATAGAGAAAACATAGTTTAGCGATAGATATTTAGTTAGTTATAAGAAAGACATCCATTATTTTTTTTTTGTGGACAGTTATATACACTCTGAAGTCTATCATGAAACATGTGGCCTGATATTGAGAAGGTTTGTGACCGCTACACATTTCAGTAGAATGGCGCGCCTGCTTACAATTCTTGGTCAACAAGTCCAGTTTTTTTGCAAAAGCTCGATTTTATTAAACCCAACAGATGACCTCCAAACAGTCCTGATCTTAACTGGATCAACTATTGTGTATGGGGACTTTTAAATAAGATTATATATTATAGTATGTCCATCGCTCCTTTGATTTGACTAAATAAATACCTGCCGTTCTTCAGAAAAGAAAGGTAGCGCAACCCTTATAATCTCTTTCGAGCATGTATGGTTCACAGTGACGTATTCAGAAAAAAGTATACTAGAAATACCTATGTATATATGGACTAGCATTGTATGTATAAGAAAACATGTGTAACACTAAAATTAGTTGATTTATTATTATTTATTTTTTAGTATAATTAGTACATTAATGCAAGGAATTGTACCTTATTTGCTAAAAGTACTCGTCTTGTATATATCTATATAAATAAAAATGAAATGTGGTTCATTACTAACAGCATCACGTCTGTCGGGTCGGCTAATTATAAATAATTTTTAATTTACATACTACTACTTCCGTCATCAGAATCACTAGTTTCGTTGTCACTCACATGTATTATTAATTTTGGTATGGACTTTGCGTTTTGTAGATACTTATCTTCTATACCTATTACATGTTGTACACAATTTTTCCAAGTTTTTGGTGTTATTAATAACAAAAATAGCTTTTTGGATCGTCTTTATTGTTGTCTCTCTAAATGTGGGAGCGGTATTTTTGCGACGAATGTATTGTTTTAGTGAACTCCAAATCAACTCTATTGGATTAAAAATGCAGTAATATGGAGGTAGACGTAATACTGTGTGATCTGCAGCAGCTGCAGCATTATCAATAAAATATTGCTTCTGAAATGTTTTCACGCGCAAGACTTCGAGAAGTTGCTTCTTCAAATAATCCTCTTCAAACTAAAGGTCATGATCTTCTAAAAATGTTGATATTTCTACTTTTGTGCTTGACGCATTAGGGATTTTGATAAGTTGTCGTGAATGATAACTGGCATTATCCATAACAATCACACTTTTTGGAGGTAAAGCCGGTAACAGCTTTTTCACGAACCAATCCTCAAACAAGGAACTCGTCATGTCTTCGTGGTAATTCAAGGATGACGATTTGATGTTTTTTGCGGACAATAATGCTTCACCAACCCAGCCATCCATAGATCCTGCATGCTCAATAATAATTCTTTTCCCTCTTGAAACGGGAACATTTATGGAACACATTCCCGTACTATCATCCCAACCTTTCTTGACGGTATCATGGGTGTCATACCACGTTTTGTCCAAATAGCAAATAAAACGTTTCTCTTCTCTATATGCCTTCATTTTGGTCAGGTACTCATCCCGCAGTAACAGGAGCCTTGCCGATTCCATAATTGTTCGCCGCTTATCAACTACACAATATTTAAAGCCGTTTCTTTTCATTGCACTCGACAAAGTAGTAATACAACACTGCAATATATTGGTATTTTCAAGGAGTTACATAGAGTTCGCAATGTAGGAACTTCATTTCTTTCAGATATAATTATATTGTATATAACACAATGTTTCTTAGTACGGTCCGTTACTCATTTAGCATAATTTCTCGGTCCCAACGGGTTCAGGTAGCCGATAATCTCCTCTAATCCCTCTAATTACCCAAAAGTAAAATCAAGAAAGGGATGGACACACTATACAATAATTTGAGTATAATAGAAATAACAGTCGAATTATATTTTTATACCTCTTAATCCATTGTTTCCTGCATATACAATAGGGCTTAATATCTTTTTATTGGTCCAACCTTGTAAATGCCAGCCGCAGAGTCTGAAAAAGCTAATAAATTTATCGAGCGCTTAGTAGAGTAAAGGCTATCTTATTTTACTGTTCTCAGTGTTTTCCCAGTATTCCCACACATATCATATTTTTTTGTTA
This sequence comes from Holotrichia oblita, assembly GCA_023690525.1. Lineage (NCBI taxonomy): Eukaryota > Metazoa > Arthropoda > Insecta > Coleoptera > Scarabaeidae > Holotrichia > Holotrichia oblita. Next base: position 90,053 of record CM043022.1, read on the forward strand.
CATGGCACACACACAACTTATAATAAATAATTATTATTGAACCCATACTAGTAACCCATACTAGAAATGTATATTTTATCATGGTACCATAAATGGTTGAACTAAAATAACTATAAAGATATAATATTTAGCAACATTAGCGCTCGTAATATTATGTTATCATAATTATTAACGAATTTTGTATATTTTCCTATATACAGATTCCATCAAATCTGTATATCTATTTACTTCCTTAGCTAATTTTTATATGGAAACAGTTACTGTTACATCTAAGTTTCTAGAAATGGAACCAAATCAAAGAAGATATACACCTCAACGGAATTTAAAAACCAAATAATGACTACGAAAGGAGAAATTGCAAAGAGAAATCACTACACATACCTCACTTAATTCACTGCAACACACATAGTATATGTAAATGTAATAATCCTACAAGATTAAATGATTACTTACCAATACGATTATACTTTTAAATAAGCAGTAAATCATTTAACAACTGTAAATTTTGTTGACGAATAAGCTAACGAAACAGAGATATTCCAACACAATGCGGTGTTGAACCACAAATACTTTCTTTCTGAATTTAGTTTTCTGTGGGTTTCCAAATGCGGAAAAACAGCATCTTAAGTTACTTCACAGACGCATGTGTAATAATAACTCTACGCTACCCTTTAATAAGAATGCCCTATAATTAACCACTAATGCAAGCTGTTGAAGTAGATTAGAAAATATTATTATTGTTAAATAATGAAACCTCAGCAAACTATACGAAATACATATACATCCATTAAAATACAATATTACACACATTGAAACGCCCAATAAACATATGATACTACGAAGAGCAGCTATATGGAAACCACCCATGAAGAATTTTGTCATAGCCGCGGACAAGATTCCCGTCTATGTAGTAACGAAACGATTACTAACGCATGATCAAAAGTTTGAGCAACTCTTGAATTCACTGAAGAAAGCAGCTTAGCAAGCATTCAAAAAGATTACCCAGAATTTTTTGGAAATTGAAAGACGGAAAATTACCGTGATATTGTCAACGATCTTGCATCTCAAAAAATGTGGGTGGTAATATGTCTTTAAAAAGATTAAATTAAATCCTAATATGCTGGCTGATTATTGTCGGACTATCAAAAGGGATACTATACATACGAGATATAATCTAAAATCGTCATTTCTTACTATCTACGTAACTCAAAATGTTTGAATACTGTACAGTTAAGAATGTAGAAAGCATTAATTGTAAAGACTGTCTCTCGTAAACTCTGCGTTATTGGCAAAACATTCTATGAAAATCAAACATTTTTCATTACAAAATGTTGCTTACTGTAATTAATGTTAAGCGGGTATCATAAATTACATGTATTTCTACATGTATTTATTGAATAACTTCACTTTTAGTGTGTATTGTACGAATTTTGTATCAAATTTTTACATGTATTTCTACATGTAAAAATTTGACAACATAGAACCTGTCCTAAATTTCAAGGTCATTCACATGTATTTCTGGTGTATTCTAGGCATAATAAATTATAAAGTTTGAAATTAGTTGGTGTCGGTAATTATAATGTGGTAGATCATATAGGTGTTATGGTGTGTTGATTGTTATTATTTATTGTTTGGTTAGGTATTATTTAAACACGTTTATATAAATCGAAATAACAAGTAAACACAAGCCGAATATAATAAATAATTTATTACGTTAAGTTTTTGAGTACTGCCAACATTATTTATTTACTATGCATGAACACCAAAAAATGATTTCCCTTTGTCGTCCTTGATACAGTAGAGTCTCGATTAACCGTCACCCTTTTAACCGTCAGTTACTATTAACCGTCAGGTCTCTGAGAAAAAAATTCAAAAATTAACACTGCAATCCAGTGCAGTAGATATGTTTATAAGTCGTATACCAAAATTTTATTTTAAAGAACAACTGCGCTGCTTATAACCAACCGATCAGAGCATTTCAATACTAAGTAGAAAATTTAAAAGCTTTACTAAGTTGTCCCCAAACCAATCTGTGTTATAAATAGTTCGCATCGATCGCCAATGCTCCTCGATTATCCGGAGACCTATTTCTGTTAACCGCCCCCCAACGGTTCCAAGGGTGACGGTTAATCGAGACTTACTGTACATATAATTACACATGTTAACGTGTATTGTTGTAGTTAGTGGTGGCGGCGGTGCCAGTAAGACGGTGCAACATGTCACACTGCTCATACCACCATCGAGGTATTGCAAGCAAAATGTTTGCTTCTATGTTGGAACAAACCTTATATATACCTACTAATATTACATGTTATATGTAATATATTATAATGGTATTGAAAAGAAAATAAATAAATTAGTAAGAGATGGCACAAAAATGTTAAATAACAGGAGTGAAATAAATAAGTACTAAGAATCATCAGAAATCCATTAACTTAAGTATTCGAATACAATAGGAAATAGATATCTATTACAAAAATTGTAAGAATGCCCGGCCTTGCTATAAATGCTGGGGATAGTGTCTTCAAATATTACCTTGACTTTCATAAATTTCTGAAACATATTGAAAATGGGTAATATGTAGCTTACGTAATTTTGTCCAGGCGTCATCCGTGAAACCGCTGGTTTCGTTGTTCTCATCAGGAATGTAGTAATTGATGTTATTACAATGTGTTTCTACTGGGCTGAGATACGTCTTCACTGAAACAAAGAAATATATTAAAGTATGCTTTATTACAAAAACAAAATTTTAGAAAATGCTAAGTTAAATGCGGGGTTCTCTGGTAACCGAAGCCCCTCCTTAAAGTGAAATATTTTACTTGAATTGTATAAATTAATTAATATTTCGTCACTCCCCTTGAGAAATTCAAAAATAAATTTACTCTGTTTTACACTGACATAGTATTTGTAGAAATATAATTTTAGCTGTATTAAGCATATAGTGCTGCAAGAGATGTATGGTTTTTATACGTAGTATGGTAGTAGTATTTAAGCCAACAAACTGCATTTTAACCATGACATTAGTATATTATAACTTGTAGTCCACCTAAATCTGGTTTCTGTTAAATATTTATAAATTTGAAGCTGCTACTACATAGAATTGTTAAATCTACAGTTGAATTTATTGCAAAAATTAAGTTTTACTACTAAAAAATAATTGTCGGTAAGAAATCATTTACTAAAAATATCATTCTATAAAAATCATTCATCAAAAAACGGTAATAATCATTAGCTCTATATAAAATACTTCTATGTATTATTTTCCATTAAATAAATTTAAACAGTATATAGAGTCAACACCCGGCGCAGCCAACGCCCTAGTCGTTATTAGATCAGCCTCCTTCACAGGATACTATGTATACATATAATATATAAAGCCAAACATAATATTTGTACTACTAGTTACTATTTATATAAAATTCTTTCTGCTATTTTCTAACATATTTAGTAAAATGCAGATTTAGAGATAATTGTTATAAAATTTAATGAAAAGTATATTTTGACATTATAGTATAAGTAGGTACTTTATACGCCACTACACTTATCTGAAGCAAAAATATAAGTAAAATTCGTACGTATCTACTGCTTTATTTTATATTTGAAGAAAACGTTAATGTATGCACTGAGTGACGAACTTTTCAATAATATTTTAAAATAATATACCATGGGAGAAACAGAAATGTTATGAAGCAGATTATATTTGATACTAAATAATTATTGCACATAACGTGACATATAAACAACAAACCGATTAAAACATATGCTATTGAAATGTTTGTGATTTGCGAAATGGGAAAATTAAATTTTATATCAATTTTTTTAACCTAAATAAAATTAAAACCATAGTTTATAAATTTTAGTACCTCAACAAAAGCGAAATCTCTTCCCAAAAAGTAGACATTAAGTAATATATGATTTGAAACCCACCATTCACTTATTTTTAACTGCTAATTCCAAAATGAAAGCTCTCCTTAAACGAAATCAGCCAACAGCACCAATAAATAAAAACACTGAAATTTTTTATTATTTTAATGCTTTCATTAATAGAATTCAATTTACAACAAAACAAAAATAATCAATTTCATTGATTTAAAGATTAGCCATAAATACTTTAAAACGCGTGTCGACCAGTTCTATTATCGCCTTGATAATGACAGAGTTGCTGCCGAAACGTGTCACTGTTTAGTTAAAAGTTTTTGGTGTTTAGTGGGTAGAAGTGTTTAGTGTTGTCACATTCCAAAAGATACTATTCAGATACTCTTATAATATACAAAAAAAATACCATCAGTCGATTGCTGTTACTATTTTTCTGAAAATTCCAATATAATTTAAACGAACCTGATAATACACTCCCTAAACATAATTTACCGTTCCATTGCATTAACAAAACCATTATTAAACGAATACATTTCTTAAAAAACAAAATTGACAACCAATACATAAAATCCGCTAAAAAATTATATTGTCGACTTTATTGAAATACACACATCAATACAAACACAAATTGGGTTTTGAAATATAAAAATTCGAAGTATCGAAACCAATTACCGCAAAAGATGATTCAAAGAAATGATTCATATACAAATAAATAGCGATAGTATTACCGATAGAGCACACATAAAACAAGTGAATACTATATGTATATATAATTTACTTTAATAGAAAGATTGGTCCAATGAATACTTTTCAAGATTTTGTTATTCTAAAATAAGATTTATATTTTATTAAAGAGGTTAAAAGAAATGATATAACATTTAGTTTCAGCGTTAAGCAAGTTTCAATTATATATCAATATATCAATCAATATATATATATAAAATCAATATATCAATATATATATATAATAATGAATATTATACAGAATTGAATGTCGTATGAATACAACAAATTGTCCTTAAGACTTTTCTAAACAGTCCAATGACTTTCATTCAAAGTATTTGCAATTTGTTGCGTAGAACTACCATGATCTTCCTCTATCATATCCAGTACATTCTGTTCCAATTGTACCGTTCTTGCAGTCATTGATCTTCCTGGCCCTCTACTTCGTTTCAACCAGACTTTTCAGGAAGACGTCGATGAATGTTTTCGAAGATTTTTCGGTCGAGGACATTACGGGCAGAAAATCGTTCAACATACAGGGTGAGGCATTAGTGCGTCAAAGTTCAATATATGTTAAGAAGTGCAAATCGAGTAGTCGAAGAACGGCTACAACATTGCTGAACATTTTGAATATTCATTGTGAAATCCGTTATATATGGCAAACATTTGGCTTAAGTAATTAAACATTAATTACCGGTATAAGTTTAACATTTTGTAGTGGTGTTATATTTAATAATTTTATCTAAATTCTAATGGCTTCTTACTGTCATCTTTTCATTGCTAATTTGACATTTTACAATTATTTTGAAAAAGCTCAACTTTCATTAAGAAAATATTAAATATCTCAGAAATTAACCATTTTAGGTATAAGGAGTGATTAATAAAATTGAAAGTGCATACAGTATCCTTCCTTTTCTTAATATAGAATACAGGGTGTTCCATTTAAATAAAATGAGAAAATAATGCATTTGTGTTTTGAATTGCCCTGTACACAGTTTTCGCAATATTGGCAAAATACCACGTTGCTACTATAAAACTATAAAACAATATGAAAAGTCATTCCAGTACAAAAAGAACTTCAAGTTGTTTCGTGTGCAATATGCAGGACGTTGAACACGCAATGATTTTCAGACAAAATTGACCATAACTTCCGAAATATTCGGTATAACTCAATGAAACCTTATATCGAAGGAATGAGGAAGATATGCTTAATCTAAATTTAAAATAATGTATAAGTATGTCCCATTTAAAAAAAATGTATATTTGGTCCACCCAGGCAATATGGAACATCCTGCATATATGAAAATAATTTTAAAATATGTAGCTTAAGACTGTCTATGATTTTTGTACCTAACGTTTAGTGATATCTTTAATATTAATGGATATATTGAGCTTTGACGCACTAATGCCTCTCCCTGTACAACCGCCTAGCTTTTAATGCATTGCCATCAGCAGAATGCCGAATTCATATACATCATGACAGAGGACTTCAATAAATATTAATGACACGTCAAACAGCAAACGTCACTCAATCTAAACAAATGCGATCGATGCGACCACTACTAGATAAAACAGCCGTTCCAAGTGATCGAAATCGAAAAAATAACAACGCATTGTATCGTCGAAACAAAGGTGTTTTTCAAAAAATCATCATAGGACAAAATATTCTTAGAATAGGCCAAGGAATAACTCCTTGCATGTTTGCCGCATGTTTACCTGACACCCTGTATAATATATATACAGGTTGTGGCTCGAAAAGTTTTGATTAGAAATTTTTAGGGATGCAGTTATAGGTGAAATGTAAAACTTTACCGCATTATATTATCGATAATGGTGATTTGAAATTTTTACGAATGATACAAACTCGCTTATTTTAAATACAACACGGTATTTTTTATTTTATGTTTGAATCCTCCATCAGTAAATGATTGAGTAAATTTCGTGTACAATATCCTATGCCAAGACTACATAATTTTTGAAATATTTAAATTTTTTTCAATTTTTTCGAGAGAAAAACACAGTTCCAGATAAACCACGATATTGCTGCAAACGAAAATGCTACTGACTAAAATTTGGCACAGCAAATTGTAAGAGAACACTAACGTGTCACATCTTTTAAAATATTATTTTTTTATACGGGGCGTTTTACACATACCACTCAATTCCAAGAATTTTAAATAATTATAACTCCCTTATTTCAAATGCAATACCTTGTATTTTATATCAATTTTTCATTCTTGAAAACTGTTTTCAGTTTGATCAATTTAAGACAAAAATTAACAAGCACATTTTATGGACTATCTAAATATCTCCGTTAGAAATTATGTAAGGGACCTGATCTTATTGACTAGATCAATTCATCGTATTAAAAAAAACACATTACAACATAATATCAAGATAACGGAGCACCTCCCCAGAATTTTAAGCTATTTACCCAACATATTTATGATGCATTTGATGCTTCGTTGGCCATCTCACTCTCCTGACTTAGCTCCTTTAGATTTTGGTAGTTAATAAGGTTATATTAAGAATCAAGTATTTTCAAAGCTTGTTACAATTAGCTTTATGAAACAACAGCGAAATCAGGTATCTAGTGGCGCATATTTATTTGTGATAGGGAATATTGTATCCAACTTTTGTAGCAGATGCAGTAGCTTTCTTCGAAATTGCACTTGCTACGGCTATATTTTGTAAAGCGAAAAAGGGGATTTGAAAAGCCGTTTGAATTTCGTAAAACAAAGTTATAATTAACTATTTTTCACAATTATACAATTTATAGTAAATATGAGCTCAAACAAATTTCAAAATAGTAATCAGGAAGTAGAACATGAGTGTTGAACTGAAGGTATTCACGCACAGTAATTGTAAATCTATTTACGCTGCTTTGCGTGTACATAACTGTGAACGAATTAAAAATGCATAGCTCAAGGAATGGGTGTGCTCGACCAGACTTGCATCATACAAAAAACTATTCAGCATAGCACATGTAAATATATACATACATAATCAAAACTCCTTTATGTAATTAGATAATTACCTGTGTTAGGATAATGTAATAGCTCTTTATACTTTCATAATCAGTAATTACTCTTTTGAAATTCTTTATTTATCGCGTAAATATGGATATATCACTTGGAATTTTCAGTATAGTCGATAAAATGATCAATGTAGGTTTATGTAACTGCTCACATTGAAATCATTAATTGTAGATTATGGAATCAGTTATTGTTCAGTGAGTTTTCTGTTTACGTAATTAGTTGAGCAACTTTATATTTTTTGATTGTAGAAATTAACATATTATTTTACTGTTATAACAACTAAAAGTTGACAAACACAGTCTTTCCCTTTAATAGTTAGTATTAATAGTATTAATAAGATGTAGTTAATAATGCTGCCATCAGTTGTAGTTAAATAACTTATTTTATATACGTGCTTTTATCTTAATCGGCATTATTGTCAATTCAATGATCTTTGATCTGGCCTTAGATTTTTCAATACCTGTATGGTTTAAAAGGTCTAATTAGAGGCCCATATGTTAGTTGATCTTTATGCTGCAGCCTCCAAACTTACGAGTACGCGTACATCTATTATTACATTTATATACGGTCATGTACTGAATATACCTATCTACTTGTAGGATTGAGATCAAAACTAAAGGTACGCCTTAATGGCTTTGGAAAGCTCATTTAGGTGAGATCGTTAGTACAACTCAGCTCCGCTAATTTTTCGAATATAATCTTGGCGAATTTGTTTTATTTGATGACCGCAGCCCTTCAATTAAAACGACTTAACCTGTGATATTCAACACAACATTTATTTTTGAAGTAGTCACTAAATAGTCATGAGTTGACAATGAAGGAAGGTGTTGACCTATATTTTTTCGTCTACTAAGTTTGCTTGTTGGATTTGACTAACTCTTGTAGCTGCGCTAGGCTACGACCAGCACGTGATTATTTAGCGTGTTGTGATACGTTTCTCGTTCATTTAGTAGCGGACCTAAGCTAAACGAGCTACGAGAAAAATTTCGCTAAGGCGCGCCTTAGCTCTCTCCACACTGTGATAGTGGATTGCTCGATTATTAAAACATAGCCAGACAGTTTCATAAATGTTAATAGCTAGAAAAATATTATTGCATCGATCTACATAAATGAATTAAAAATCATAAATCACGCATGATACAGATCATAAATCCTACATGTTTTGTGTATTTTTACTCAATATCCTTGGTGAGCGATAAAAGTATCTAACACGACCTGAATATGAAAACATAGAACAGTATTCATCTGTTCTAACACAGGACATGTATACGCAGAAAAATGTCTCGCCATGAGCAAAATTGGTTGTTGCAGTAAAAGGATGTGCATTTCATATCCTTTTACGTCAGAATACAGAAGAAGCAATTAAGGATTATATTCAGGTATAAAGAAGATTGTACACATGGGTGAATGCTGGACAGTGTGTTCGAATTACTGAAATAAATATTCATACTTTTAATCCATAACATTAAACTACTTGCCGAAATATGTATAGTCTACTTTTCTTTAACGTTTAGTTATTGTGGAATTTCCCAAAAACACAATAGTAAATTGACCTTTTAACCTGTAGTGCCTCCACGCGATCTTATTCCTCTTGACTATATGGTATCCAAAGAACAACAACACTAATTTAGCCGATTAGTAATTTTCTTAGCTCGATTTCATCTAGTCAATCGGATCCGAATAATATTCGACTTTCTCAGCCAACTGTGTGGGCGAGAAGGTGCGTAAAAATCTGTTCTTCATTCCAACAATTTCTACATACAGTAGTGTATAGATATATAAATATAGCATTTATCATATTGGTTTTATTTAATGTTATTTTATCTATGTATTTTATGTGCAACTTGCATATCATTATGTTCCCCACATTTAAACTTCTCTCGTTCAAAACTATCACCTCAATCACATCTCTCAAATATCACATATATCTACCAATATTCATGGGAAATTTACATAATCTATCTAAAATTAATCTCAGACGCGAAATTACAGGTAGCAAGCTGAGATCGATTTGTAATTTGCTAAGTTATTCCCATGAAAATTCATCCACATTAAAACAAATTATCGATGGCGTGCAATAACACGTTAGCGCGTTGAAGGCGTCATCTTTCAGTTAAACATAAAGATAATTGAGTAGTTTATGTGACAAAAGCAAATTACATAAAACAACTTGCAAAATTTGTTCTTAACGCATAAGCTAATCATATACGAGATACTACACGAGTATCATCAATGCTTTATAAGCGAAACAAATCTTTAAAAATTTAATTAATTCCTGTATCAAGGGAAGCTAAGAAATGCCAGATATGTAAGGGCGATAATCATCGTACCCATAGCTGCCAAGAAATCTTGAAAGGAAAGAATTAAACATGTAAAACTCAAATCTTTGTTTGAATATTTTAAGAATAGAACATCAGTTAAATGGATGTAATGTATCGCACTGTAAAGAATATGTGGCAAACGATAAAAACTCCAAATAGTATTGTTGTTCATTCTACGCTGTGGCAGCAATTAGTATTGTTTTTCGCAGCGTACATTGAAGTTTTGAACAAGTAGTAGTAGTAGTAGTAGTAAACTTTATTCATCATCAAAAATTGTAAAATATTACAAATGTTATTACATACTTAAATCTAAATCTTACATATATTCTTCAATATGTAGAACAAAAACTTTTAAAAACTCTTATGTTAGTAGATTGTTTAGCTTCTTTGTCTATCTCATTATATAATTTCAATCCTTTATAGTACAGATTGTCTGTGAACATGATTTCTTAGCCAAACGTAACCTAAAAGTATCTGCATTTCTAATAGTCCTATCATGAATGTCTTCAGTATAAACAATAAATTTACTCATATATTCCGGTATCATATTGTGTACAATTTTATAAATAAGGATAATAGTATTAAAATTAATTCGCTGTTTAACACTGAGCCACTGCAACGTCTCCAGCATTAGCACTGTTGGAGTATAGCCCAAAATGATTGGCATTGCCTTGTTTTGTGATTTTTGTAATCTATTTAAATCGCCGTCATTTGCTAGAAACAAAAGCGTAGCACAGTATTCAAAATGCGGAGCGATTATAGTCTTATATACCATAATAATTCTAACCCATAAACTTAATTTACTTATTCTCCCTGAGAAACCTAATCTTTTTGCTACTTTTTTAACAATATAGTCTATGTAATTTTTAAACGAGAGCTTACAGTCGATAATAACACCAAGATACTTTATTTCATAAACTATTTCAATAACTGCATTATCAACTACAATGCCAACGTCTAGAGAAACTACAGGTCTATTACTAATAATCATCACTTTTGTCTTTAATGTGTTTATCTTTAGCTTATTTATTTTAAACCACTGCACAATCACTTTTAGGCCATCATTGATTTTGTTTGCGGCACGTAGAATGTCATCATCTGCAACACTTATTAGAGTGTCATTTGCATCCTACAATCACCAATCACACTTCCAATGTCCTTAATGTACAATATAAACAGCAATGGTCCGAGCACCGATCCTTGTGGCACACCCGAATTGACTATCCTTGCTTCTGACTCTTTATTCTCATATCTAGTTATTTGATATCTGTCTGTCGGATAACTTTTTAACCAAGATAGATCTGCATCATTTATTCCATACCTACTTAGCTTTTTGACTAACCTATTTCTGTCTATTGTTTCGAAAGCTCTCTTCAAATCAAGAGAGACTGCAATCAGCTTTTTATTCTTTTCTATTTCTTCCTTCTATTCTGCTATCACCATATTTAGAGAGGTTTCACAAGAGTGGTCTTTTCTAAAGCCTGATTGAACATCAGAAAGTATATTACATAAAGGTCAGAAAATATATATATTGATTATTCTTTTCCAGAAAAGCTTCAAGTTGTTCTTTCGCTATATGCTCAATAACTTTTTCCAATGTCGGCAACATATTAAGAGCACTCAATTCCATATACAGCAAAGTCAATTCCAAATACAGCTAATCAAGCAAACCACTCAGCTAAAATCAATATTTTCTACGTCAATTAAGCGTAACACTTGCCATTGGCTTCAATTTACAGTATTACATTTTGGACTGATTACATTTTTGAGACAATCGCGTGAAAAATTTGTGAGCTGGAAGAAATATCTATACTTGCAGGCGCCAATTATACGTCAGAAATAGTTTTTTAAAACCACTCCCTTGAGACATACACACTTATAGATTCGTGACACAAGTGTCTCTAAGTCAATTCTTCGACATGGAATTTATAAGCAAATACATACAGCTAGGTTATATGCAGCTCGTACAAATTTGGACGATTAAGCGAAGAATATTTATTCTAGTCACCTTATCATACAGTTGTTAACGAAGACAATTTAATCACCGAACTGTGAGCCGTTTTGATACTTTTGCTTAAATCTTAAATAGACTCACTAAATAACACCTACATTGGAGGTCCCAGAGTACAACAAGACTTGTTTTCCAATTTGTACCGGTTAGGAAGACACAGCATTGTGGGTTTTTGTAGTATCAGTAGTCAAAATCTATACATATAGACTGTCAGCTGTTTGTACTCTGCGTATTTAAATGAGAACACTTCTGAAATAAACTGCTAAAACTTTAAGGAATGGCGCAGGTGAACGAGCCGGTACAGTTTCAGCATATTTCGCGTCACCAAATGTGTTACTTTTTTAAATTAACAGTGGCTAGTGTAAAATTACAGTATAATTTCTACAAACCGGTAGCAGTACGTTCCAAAAATATACAATATAGCGGCATCTAGAATTGTATTTGTACAGGTTTTCTCTGTATAGCAATAATACATAGTAGCTCGTTGACATTCCATTATATACCAAACACGTGTACTGAATTGTAAATTATGAAAACAGTTTACAGTTACTCCTCTCGATGTCGTCCTCTGACAATTGCATTTGCATATAATAATGCTTTGTATTTGTAGAAAAAGAACTTTTACTAGAAAAATAATGAAATGTGACATACCCTCAGAAGTATGGTGATAGAATATATTATAGTTGATGTAAAAAGTAAAATGAAATTCTTTGTAATTTTTTAGGTATTATGTTAATATTTAGGTCGCATTTAAATAAATATATCTATGTTACAAAAAATAAAGCAAAACGAGCGACACAATCTTAAAGACCATACGATTGACCCATTAAGGACCGTAGCCATATAAGTTATAGGAAAATGCTCTTGCGTATTATCAGCAGATATTTTGTTTGTAAGTTATACAGGGTGACTGGTATGTAAACATACATACTGAAAGACCTATTAGTAGAGATCATTTGCAATAAATTTAGCCAAATATACCATATACAAAAGTGAAAAATATCGAGCGATATTGAATGTTTCGTATCTTTCTCCAAAATCCATTACTTACTCCGGCTAAGAAGTTTTAAGGATCATTTGTAGGCTTAATGTATTATGAAAATTTCGAAATACATAATTACTCATCAATCTAGAAATTGTTTCGAGGTTTTCTTGAGAGTTGGAAGTATTAATTTTTGTACTTCTTTTTCTTCCATGAATTTAACATAATGTTTGCTACGTTATGCGTGTTAATGTGTCTTTTAGTAGGGAAAACTGAGAAATTGAAAGCAACTTCTATAATTTTCTTTAATTTTAAATATTAGCCGGATATATATGATGTATATTGTTATATATGTATATTAGCGCCCAAGAGCTACTCGAAGAAAAGAAAAAAAAGATTTAGGAAGAGATTTTTTCTCGTAAACTACTAAACTTATTGATTTGAAATTTTATATGTTAAATATCAGAGTTCGTATGAAGTCCCGGAACGGTCGCGTAATTTTGTTATTCCAGAAGAAATTTTGTACCGATGTATAGTTAAAAGTTGCAAATTTATTTATGACATTCATAGATATTTATTTTTTATTTCCGGTTTTACCGGAAATGCTTCCTACTATATATTTTTGAATGAAATGCCCTGTATATTTTTGCAATTTCGGAAAGAGAATAAAAAATTCGCTTCAGAAATGTAAAAATATTTACGTTACCATGAACAAACTGAAAAACAAAAATTAAAGTTAACGTGATACAAATAAATATTAATAAGTAGATTTACAGACTACAATAAATATTGAAATTGTGCTCCGCTCACTACTTGGTAATCATATAATCTATCAACAAAATGTCAGTAAATTCTGTAAAATTTGCGGTCTGATACTTCTAGATCATTTGGTCTATTTTTATATACTTGACACTTCAAGTGACCTCACATAAAGAAGAAGTGGCGAATGTCTGGGAAACGGGCTACCCATTCAATTGCTCCCCTATATTCAATATAGTGTGCCGGAAATACATCGTCGAAGTAGTCACGAACATCATGCGCAAGATGTGGCGGAGGCCCATCGTTTTGGTACCAAATAGATTCGTTTGGCAGATTAAGCCTATTTGTATTTGGAAATAGCGCTGTAATTGCTGGTATGATATCATTTTGCAATATCCTCTTAAGAAAAAAAGGCCTAGTATTTGACTTGTCAGGATACCAGCCCACACATTCACTTTTTGTGGGTGTAGCGTATGAACTTGTTCTATCTAGTGAGGATTTTCTGTCAACCAGTAACGACAGTTGTGCCTGTTGACCGTAATAGTGACTGTATTCCGGCGACGCAATAGTTTGCTGTCACCATAAACGTGATTCTATTACGGTGATTTTAACAGTTTAAAATCGACTGAACGACATACCGTTTCCCAAGCGTTGCCTATATTCACCATAACATATTGCTGGTGCCAATATTTTGCAACAGTTGATACGTGTTGCTTCATCGGAAAAGACTATTTTGTTTACAAAATTTGGCTGCTGTGATGGCATAATTATTTCGCAAAAATATAGTCTGTGATCTGAATCATCTTCCAACAATTCATGAACGGTTTGCATTTTATACGCTTTCAGTTTCACAGAATGGAGGATTTTATTTTTTTACCTAACCATACCATGAGTACGCCTGCTGTTATTTGTCCATATAATTGCCACGTATATATACATATGCATATCTTACATATATTTTTTCAGAAATATACGTGGGGTAGGTATAACATATTTAAATATGCAAAGAACGTTTTTCCATCTATGGAGGCCGGTACGAGGCAATTTAAAAGACATAAACATTTTGTAATTAACTAAGAATAATTTCTGTTTTTGATGTAAAATGTTCTCTAAAGTTAGAAACTATTATTTAATTGCTTCATATCTCCGGAATCGATACGGTAAGAGATTCTTTGAAAAATGTGAATTTTGAAGTGTAGGTAATTATTGAAATAATGCTAACAAAGCCAAACGAAGACAATATTGTAGCTATTGAAACCAATCACATAGTGACAAAGACTGCTACTGAAATAATAACATTCTTCCACGTCTCTTTTGTGCTTAATGCTACAGAAGTACTAATAAAATATTCAACAATAATTTTATTCAATATGTGTACCGAGAATACTTGTTAAATGTTTTTGCTAAGTACAGTAATCCCTGGCTAAACGCGGCTTCCTCAAACGCGGTTTCACTTATCCGCGGTTTTCGTTAAAAAAAATAAATTTCATATGATTGGAAGGTTTACTACTGCCATACAAAGAAATTCAAAAAGACATTAAGAAAAATATGAAACAGCCAACTATTCATTCATATTTTAGTAAATGAATGTATTTAGTTTATATTTAGTGTGCATTTGGTTATAGAATTAAAGTTTATTTATACATATTACACAAACGTTCACTTTCTTAATTTGCCCTCACCAACCGCGAATTTCTTCAACCACGGTCTTATCATGGAACCTAACCCCCGCGTTAGGCGAGGGATTACTGTATTTTTTTATTTTATTTTTTTTTTTTTTTTTTTTGCTGAGTATTCGAATTTTTTACAATAAAGGTATTTTTCACAACTATTTCAATTATTTTCATTCTTGATACACGTGTGTATGTATCTCTATACGCTGTAGATAGAAAATGTTTACTTTATATGTAAATATGTTACACCTTTTCTACATTTTTGGTAAAATTCCCGAAATACATATTTAAAAGTTCTTCATCATTGACCACTTCAGCTAAATACGTTATCGCTTAAGTATATTGATTAGAACCACTAAACAGTATATTTACCTTACACTCCGCCATTTCCGTAAAATCTAATATTTCATTAGATGTAATACCATGACGAACAAGTTTCTTGTGCATCCATTCACTGACGTCTGCTTCAATAGCTGAACTATTATCTTCGTTTTGTTTACATAGCATTGCCACAGCTTTTGAGAATATATTAACTAATTAGATAGTACCTTTCAGCTTCAGAGAGTATTTTATATAAAGAAAGGAAAGGATTCTTAGTTCATTATAGCATGTTTAGGGCTTTTAACTAATATCGCACGGACCGCCGCAGATAAAATAACTTTTTTTGTATATTTAAATGTGTGTATATTCGTATATTTCTGAGAAAAATATGAAATTTCAGAAAAAAATAACTTTTTTTCGTATGTTACTAAACGGAATTATGATCATGTTTTAAAATCTAATCTATTTTAAAGATATTTTTAACATATGACAATTTCAAATCAATACGTTTACAAAAAAAATCTCTATACATCTCACTTATTTTTTTTATGGCTACTTCTTGGAAGCTAATATATTACATACATTTAGTATCCAACACATCCAATTTACCGAGAAAATATCAGCTGATAATACGCAAGGGCATTTTCAGATATCTTAACCGGCTACGAGCTGGTTTAAGCAGCGAACATCAGTTTATCGTGACTACTTATTTGCATCAAAACTAACAATTTCTTCTTTTCAGTTTTCTCACTGCTGTCTCGAAATGCACCATACCTCTTTTTCTACTTTTTTACCTGAATGCCTTCTAAATGCTTAAATAACTTACTTCTCACTTCCAATTGAAATATTCAAAGAAGTCATAAAGCTGCAAAAAGTTGAAACATCACAGAATACGTTATTGCCTCCCTTTCGAAATATTCTTGCGGCAACTAAATTTTTCAGATTAACTACACAATATACAGGGTGTTAGTAAATAAGTGCGACAAACTTCAGGAGGTGATTCTGCATGCAAAAATAATGACAGTTTGCTATATAAACGTCCGTCCGCAAATGCTTAGTTTCAGAGTTATTTATTTTCAATAAAAGAAAAATTAATTACTTATTAACAATAATTTTATAGCTAACTAAAAGCTTAATAATGATGAGTTGCTATTTTGACACTTCTTTAACTCAATTCGTTAAAATATTTGTATTTAACTATGCATTGATATTGAATGTCGACAGTAGCCTACTAGATAATGTATTAAAGAAATGAAAAATACACGTTGATGTTTTATTTTTTTGCATAAAAACGGCGCCTCACACGAAAAAAAGGCAAGAGAGGTTTCCTATCACAAATTGAATGGCAAATTCAAAAATAATTTTTAATTTGAAATATCTCAGTGGCGTACCATTTTTTTTCTTTAAAAATTAAGATCATTACCCGTATGCACGCCAATGATTATCCCGACCGGTTTCAGAGTAACAAGTAAATCGTCAGTTTTTAAGAAAAACTTTAACACCCTATAACTCTGAAACTAAGCATTTGCGGACGGACGTTTATATAGCAAACTGTGATTATTTTTGCATGCAGAATCACCCCCTGAAGTTTGTCGCACTTATTTACTAACACCCGGTATATGGCATTATAATTATATGAGATCAAAGTAAATACGTTCTACTACATTTTCCATGCGAAACAAACTCATTGCCAATAAATAACTAGCTGTCAAGTAACACGATTCGCATGAAAATAGGCAACACTGTACTACTACAGTAATATGTTAGCTGCCAGCACCCGATTTTGGTAAAACTCCAATATTCTGCAAACATGTTGTGTTTACACTATAGTATTTACTAGATATTTATAGGTTGTGTTTTAAAAAGTATGCAATCAGCGATAAAATTTTAAAATAATTTAACTCTTATTTATACATATGTATAAAGTTCATCATCTAGAATTAATCTATTTAATTATGTTTTAAATTACTCCACGCTTTGAAGAAATAAAATTTTACTACTGAATAAATAAATCTATCTAAATCTTGTGTTTATGTTGTACATCTCATATCGGTGGGATATGAAGATCAATAATTACTCATGAAACATGTTTTTTTTTAATATATAAAGCAATAAGATCGCATGTCTTACCTGTAGGTGGCCTTTCTTTGGGATAACAAATTCTGAAAAGGCCTTTCGTCCTTGAGTAGTAATAGTATTTTGAGTGTAAATTTTCTAATAGTGTGGTTTCATCTTTATGTGTACTCAAATAACTCTGTAAAAGAAAAAAATATATAAGTAGATCATTTTTACAAATATTTTTGTGAATTTTTATATTACACAACAAATCGCCGATCTTTATGTCATCATCTGAACATAAAAGGCGATATGATGCTGGCACAAAGCCATTTAAACACAACTTACACACACCAAACTACACCGCAAGAGTTGCAGTGATAGCCAGACAAGTAATACAGCTTACGGAGTCACTGCAACTAAGCACCTACCACAGATTAAAAAAAATTATAATTTTAAATCTCAAGCAGGTAAATACACATATTTACCTGCTAGCGGTAGAATATAGGACTTTATTAAACCCTACTTTTATACCTGTGATGGTCAGTTTTCTACATTATTTCAGAAGCGTATACTTTTAGTTATTGTTAGTCTTCCAGACTTTTATTAGAGACAATTTTCAATGTATCTTATAACAACATACTTATTTGAATATTAAAATAATACTCATTTTATTGAGGAATACACGTTTATTGATGGACAAATCTCACAAGAAATCCGTCCCAACAAGGATCTTTTTTATACTAAAAACAAATAACATACATATATTGCAAATCCATTATACCCCCTTTAATAAAGAGTCGTTTCGAAGTGTCTGTAACATTTGTAAAATGAAATTATATACTTATACTTTAAATGAAATTGAAATGCTGTAATTAGCGGTTGATGATAAAGTAATTTTATTCGTTAATTTTACTTTTCAAATGAACTGTAATTTTGGAGAAATAATATGTATTTCAATTAAATTGCAGTACATTTGACATATGAAATTAACGACTACAATTACATTATCATCAACCACTAATTACAGAATTTCAATTTCATTTAAACATAAGAAAATAATGTCCTTTTTCAAAATTTACATTGTTTAATTTATATCTTGTTCATTTACTTCATATTCATTACAATAGTTTAATTACAAAGTCACATCATTTTAAATTGTCTTCTTGGTGGTTACCTACTTTAATTATTTTGTAGGTATCTTAGTTTTCATCACTTATCATTTTCATCAATATTCTACAAATTGCAGTGTATTTTTATATTTAGTTCAGTATCAATTCATCAGTTTTATAGTATCAATTCATCCAGACTGTCAACTCAAAATAGACGAAAAAATACGCGAAGATGCCTAGACGACCAGACCAAAGAGATTCTATTCTAGAAGTTAGAGGAAAAATAGTGGCAATGGGGAAAAATGGCAAAACAAAGCGAGAAATAGGGCAGGAGGTAGATTTATCTGTAAGTGTATATTGAATTTTTAATTTCTTAAATCAAAAACAATTTTGTCATCGTTGCATAATAAGAAAAAATGGTATTAATTGAAAAACTGTTAAGCGATGATGGAGGAAATCATTGTAACTGTATTGATAGAACTTAGACTAATGTAATGCCGCTTATACAGGTCAGACAAATTCAACGGTGGATTTCTCGATATCGTGGAATGAATGCCGAGGCCAGACCACTACAAAATTTGCCTAGGACAGGGAGAAGACGTCGTTTAACAGAGGAAACAACAAACGAGATTACAGAATATATAAATGCTAATCCGTTTTCGACAGCAACAAAAATTAAAGAAGAGCTGAATTTGCAATATGTTTCAAATTCTACTATTATAAGAGCTCTACATACGAACGGTGTACATAGTCGAAAACCTGCCAGAAAACCGGAATTAACTGCAGAGAATGCTATGAGTAGATTGAACTTTGCACGGGAAAACATAAATAGAAATTGGGGCAACATTTTTTGTGCCGAAAAGGTATTTTCGTCCTCCGATGATACAGCGAACGTTCTCTGGCGGCGAAGAGGAACACGGTATCAAGCTGAAAATATACAACCAATAGGAAGAAGTGGTAGGATTACTGGCGGATTCTGGGGATGGATGTGCACCGCCGGATCTGAAGAAATTGTACAGATAGAAGGAAGACTTAACGGCGGCGAATATAGAGACATATTAGACGTTATATAGAAGTTTTTTTGTCTACCGCCCGCATTTTCTTCCCTGAGGGACCAATTTACCTAGTCCAGGATAACTGTCCCATCCACAATTCTAGGCCAGTCCGAAACTGGCTAGAGGATAATCCAATGGTGTCGGTAATTCCGTGGCCGAGTAGGTCACCGGACCTAAATCATATAGAAAATGTGTGGGGTTTGATGGTGCAACATTTTGCAAATGTAGGAAACATTAGAACTCTTGCAAACCTTCAAGATGCAGTGTATAGCGTGTGGAACAATCTACGTGGAAAGGACTACTGTGCGAATATTGTAAATTCAATGAATAGAAGATTGACAGCATGTATCGAGAATGAAGGGTATTATACAAAATATTGAGTTGCGAATTGTGTTTAAAATTTTTTTTGTATTATACTTTATTTACATTTTTAGTTTAGTTATTTTAAACTTTCTTTAGTATGTATTTTTATTTATTGGAATCTTAATTTATTTTTTTACCGATATAGATTGCGAATTGTATTAGTTTTGTTTAGATTGTAAGTGCCATATATTTATTTTTATTTTGTGATATTCTTAATTATATTTTTAGTTTAATTAATATTTTAAACTTTGTTTAGAGTGAATTTTTATTTATTGCAATCTTAATTTATTTTTTTAACCGAAATTCATTGCGAATTGTATTAGTTTTGTTTAGATTGTAAGTGCCATGTATTTATTTGTATTTTGTGGTATTCTTAATTATATTTTTAGTTAATTTATATTTTAATTTTTGTTTAGAATGTGTTTTTATTTATTGGAATTTGAATTAATATTTTTTACCGAAATTCATTTTTTATCTATACACTTTCAATGTGACCAATTTATTGACGAATTGATGCGTTCTATACTTTTGTATTGATGGAATAAACGATATATTATTATTATTATCATTGTGATTTGCTTTATTGGTCCCATTACCTTTACCTTGATGTAACAGATTTTTAAAATGTGATTTGTATGTCATGCTTCCATAAGGTATTTTAAACGAAATTTTAATTAATATTTGATCATAAATTTAGGAACATGTAATAGATGTATTATAGTAATTGGGATATGCCGAAAAATGAAAAAAATATGATACAAAACAATTTCTGAAGAAAGCAATACATAACTTCTTTGTTTTTTTGTTTCATCATTATAACTCCAGGTATTTATTTATTTTATTTTCAAATATTCGATTTTGAATATAGGATAGCTAAATTTTCTATTAACATTCGCAACATCACTAAATCATCGCATTACATTAAAGACGCACCATAGTGAAGTATTAACGTATAGATTTATTAAATTCTTAAAAAACAATAGGCAACCCTAAAGCCTAGTAAAATGCATCAATATCAAGCCTTTAAATTTTAATACGCACGTTCAACTCATACATCGTTGCGTGCTCCCACAATTGCTATAACCGAGGTCGCTCGACGACTACAGTACGTCGCTTGGAAGGGCTGGGGGAGACATTACTTTTGAAAGAGACTGTACATAGATACAACCAATTATTCTTATCTATAACAAATGTTAAGTTAATGTTGACAAATATTTAGTATTTGTAGTATTTTGTTATTATTATACCATTGGTGTTCGTCTACATATGTATATACATATAACTACATAATACATCAATACATATAGACAAGGTTCTATACTACTTCTATACTATTAAAATAATGTATGTAGGTATAATCAGAGGATCTGGGGGCTCCCCAAACAAAACCGCAGAAAAGCCCCACACTGGATGGATGAAAAATATGTGGATAATATTAATTTAGAAAGTAAAGAAAAAAAGTTATTGACATGGTATAGCAAAATAATTATTCCAGATAATATAAAAATGCTTATTTAAATACTTTCTTAAACGTACCTTAACAGTAGTTGTGGCAGATTGTTTTTCATTAAAAATATGAGTTATTATTATATGTATATTTTGTATATAAATGTCATAGTAACAACCGCAATAAAATAGTTAGCAGACTCAACATATCTTGTAATTTTAGCCTTAGTACTGCCCAATAATTTGCACTAACTACAAAAGGTATTAGCCAGTTTAAATAATTGCTCTAAAAACACAAAAACAAGGAAGTGCTTCCAATGAGATATAGGACATCACTCTTCAAGAACATTCTATATGACTTTTGAAAGGAAGGTGATGTCACTATAGTCCAACATATGTCATTTTCTAATGATTCACGATATAACGTAATAAAACATAAACAAAATAACGTATAAAACAACTTTACTTCCTGTATAAAATATTTGAGTTTAATATCCATTGTAATACATTTTAGACTAAATAGTATTCAAATTATTCATTTATAATAAATACAAATCACTATTTTAGTTCAATTCTTTTTACATAATAAAATAACATTATTATGTCATACTTTTAATAAATCGTACAATCCCATCTTACTCAGTTTCTAATATATTAAAAATATGACCATACTCTCTAACAACGTCTTAGGGATCTATAACCATAGTCACATTAGAAGAATGTCAACAGCTAAATACACTTTAAGACAACTTAAATAACGAGCAAATGTTTTAAATCATAACCTACCCCTTGTTTAGCTTGTTCGCAAAGTTGCAGATGTCTAAACATCCTTTAGAATAACAAATTTAGGAAGTTGTATACAACCAAACACATAGTAATTCCCAATTTACAGGCTTCTTCACGGAAATATATGTATATATAAGTACATACATACATACATACAATATACATACCATACATAGAATGGGAATGCTTTACAGAAATATTGCGACACTTTAATTGCTGATGACTTTTTAGTATGCATTAAAGAAATTTATACACACATAACTATAAGTATCTAAAAGTGTAATGTAATATCATATAATATAATATTTTAGCAACCTTTTTATTTAATTCATGTGACATATATAGTGCATTGTAATTAGATGTAATACATGTCATGTAGGTACTCAATTAATAAATAAATAAAAATTATTATGGGCTGCGGTGCAACTTGAGGATACTTTTGAGAAGTAATAGCTTTGCTCGCAGAGATGATTCTGGAATATATTTACATGTTATGAACATCTGCTGCATGTTGAAGTTGAGAGGTCGGTGGTGGATGCCCGGAAATGTCTCCATATACGACAATGGTAATTTTTTTGAGATTGTGATGCAAGGTTCTTTTAAATTGGAAAATAATTGAGAAAAGAAACTTACAGTAGCAACCGTCATGCTGTTGTCGCATTAAGATATGAAAAATTTGTAATTTTAAAAAGTAACGCAAAGTAGTACAAAAAAACTGTTGTTCAGCTTCTATGAAACCCTTAACCTTAAGACTTTTTCTTATTTTCATAAGTTAAAAATGTGTTCGTAAAAGCGTGACAATTGCTAGTGTAACTTCCTTTTATCAACTGTTTTTGTAATTTATAAAAATCATGAAATGATGAATATGGCTTGAAACATATGGTAAATTTCTTGTTATCGTGTATCGTTATTTGTGAGTCATAGATCTAAATTAAAATATATGGTAAACTCCTAACTGATTTATTACAAAATCAAGATATTTCCTCGAGATACACATGATTGTATTCACCATTTTCCTGATCGTTACCGATTTTTATATATAATTAGACTACAGTTTGCAAGTGCTGCAGCAACTAACAAATATCAAATAAGTATGTTAGGCCCTGTAATGCACGTAAATACGTTGATTCATACAAAAAGACATTGCAGATGTTGCAGGTAAAGCTGAGCATGCATGCACTGACAGAAAAATACTCAAAAATGCACAATTCATAGAAAATAACATAGTAAGATGCGAACGATCTCTTACTAACTGCTGAATGCTTCTTTTTCATACACTTAAAGTTGAAATATATTATTAAATGATCTCTTGATAGCAAAGGTGTGTTATGTAAAAATTGTTAATAATAATTTGCCTATTCATATATATCTAAAGGACTTTCTTAATCAACATAATACGCCATTATTTGAATATTTCTCAGAAAATAAAAAAAAAACTGAGGCCGTGCTATCTGCTAAACTCGTTAATTCGTATTCGTAACGTATATTCCGAAAACATCATTAACTTTAACGAAACAAACATCTTCGATGACCATGGGCAACAAATTGTCATAGTCAGAGAGGCTGCAATGCATTCAAAAACAATTATTGGTGGGATTGATTGTAAAACTCATCATCAGTCATGTTTTCTATTGCTAGCGTTGATATTTGTTTGATTGTCTACAAATCAAAATAAGTCTACGATGCATTGATTGATAATGCCTCAGAGAACGACGGTGGACGATGGATTCCTATTTAAAAGCCGCTTCACAAAGTTTGTTTCAGAATATCCACAACAACGTAATGATGAAAAGGTTTTGAACTTTGCCAACCATCTACCCATTTCACTCATTGAACGATGAGAGAGAAATAATATATAATGTTTATGCTGTTACCTCCCAACAACGCTGACATAGCCTATTTCTATCTCATAAAACAAACTGTTGGGAAAAAGAAACCGTGTGGAAACCACAGCTCAGGTCATTGTTTCCTGCCAAATGCAATTTCTATGTCGTCACAAATCCTCTCCATAGGTCATTTTATTGAAAAGTTTTGCATTGTTTGTCTTTGTTTGCAATAATTACACTAAAAAATAAATAAAGAAAAATTTAGTAAAAGTGTCAGATTTTAAGAACAATAAAAAGTATTATTATGTATTTCCTGATGTATAGAGAGATACCTGATTTTAATTTTTATAGTACTTAATTTTATAGTACTTACATATACGTATCTCATTGTCAAGAATTACGTGGAATTAAATCTAGTCAGTGTTCCAACTCAAATTTCTCGAGATGGCTTAGGACACCAACTATACCACCAATAATGGAACCTTGACAAGATTTTGTATTTAACTTTTGGAGGAATCCTTCTTAATATAATATATTCTTAAAACGAAGTTGTACTGTTTTACATACAGAAAATTATTGTAAAGAATGTCATCAAAAGCGTACCAAGTCCCCGAATTTTACAGTAAAGGTCACCAGGAAATTCCTAACACGAAAATGCGTTTATTACTGTATGTGTTTCCGCAAGTGCATCTACACATTAGCTACAAACTTTCTACGATATTTAACGACTAATGTTATCAGAGGCATTATGCATTGAAAATTGATAGCGATGCTAAAAATTACAATATATACAGTATAGTAATTATAGCATTTCGTATTCCAGTTTATCTTAAAACATCTAGTACAGCTATATCAGCTTTCTCTTCAATTACTTCTATTTATGAAGAAATCTATTTCAAATTTTTAAATCGATAGAAATATACATATATTTTCCATATCCTTTTATAAATATTAAGCATTCAAGAATGATATGATAGCAATCAATAACTCCAACAAATGGTTCAATTTCAACTAAGTAGAACACAGTAAATACGTAAAAGTGAAGTCACTCAATTTTTACTTTTTCCATAGGTGTCCCACTGAATTAACTGTTGCATGTAATTATTTTAATTTGCGTACTTTCACGGCCGTTGTGATACTTTTTCATTCATTTTTATTCTCTTCCATGAAGTGTCATATGCATACGTATAGTTTGGATACTTGTTTTAAAGTTTCAAATGGAGGAAAAGTATGCTGTTTTCAAATCCGTTATTCTGTAGAAGCAGAAAAAAAATACTTAATACCATTAAATTATACATTAATTTATTTGACACGAAAAAAATGTATTCGCAAATTGTACCTGGATAAACAAGAAGGAACAACTTTCTTTTGTTTAGTAGGTGTGCACTAAAAAAATGATTATCATCAAATCAAAGAGTAACATATATTTCAACTAGTTAAAATACTTTCTTCTAATACGTATTACGTATTATAAAATCTAGCTGCTTCTAAGGTATTATAAAATATGTAATGTTTGAATTGCACACGATTCATACAATTGTACAATTTTTTTGTACTATAGCTGCATCTTTAGACAGATACATCTCTATAAGTATACATATAGGATGATCATTCGTCATAATGTGATAAAATCCAATTTGTTTTTAGTGAAATCAAAGAGTCCTTTAGAGAAACTTTCAGAATTATACCGGATATGGCACAAAGAGTTTTGATTAGAAGTTCTTAGGAAATATAAAATTTTACCACATTACATTGATCTGTGATCTACTTCCGGTCCACCGGAAGTACTTACCCACTCGTTTATCTTAAATAGAACATGATGGTTTTTATTTCATTTTTAAATTCTCTATCAAATAAAGTAAGTAAGAATAAATTTTATTTACCATGCCCTATGCCAAAAATTAATAATTTTTGAGATATTTTTTGTTTTTCAATTTTGCAAGAAAAACAGTTCCAAATAAATCACGATACTGCTGCAAACAAACATGCTACTGACTTAAAATTTGGCACAGCAGAGTTTTTTAAAATATTTAATTTTATATACAGGGCGTGTTACACATACCACTCGCATATTTCAAATACAACAATTTTTCCTTGCTATTTTTATTTTCATGCAATTGATACTAGCATTCCCTAAACCTAACCAATTTTGACATATTTCGATATTTTACTTAAAAATAGCGAAACTTAATTTTTCAATACTAATAAAGCGTGGGCCATGACTGTCAAAGATGCTACAACTTGGTAATAAATTCTTTATGCATTCATTAGGTATGTTTTGTCAGTACTCTCTAAAATGCCAATGATTTCCAGTATTTAAGTTGACATTTTGTTAATTCTTCCTAAAGTTATTTATTGGAAAGTAACCAGTAGCCTGAAAAAGGTATTAATTTTGAATATAAGTAAAAATCTTGACTAGGTATTTAGGATATCAATTGAATTACATTTTTATATTTTACAGACATTCTAAATAATAATTAAACATAATATTAAACAAATATAAATACAAAAACTTCTAAACTTTTATTAACTCTTTTCATTAAGTTAGAATTCGTAAAATATGATCGGGTGTTACTGAATTAAAAGCCAACAACTCTCTCTGCATCATATTTTCCTTTTTGTAACAGGCTTGGAAAACACGTGATTTTTAATATAACCCCAAATACCAAAATCTAAAGAAGCGAACTCAAATTGGCTATCCGCATCAAACGTATCATAAAAATGTTGAGCAAAAAAAACTTAATATTGTGGAGAGGTGTTCCATTTTGTTGATATCAAACTGATACCGCCTTTTTATTTGTAAGAGTATGTTTCGCCTGTAGTATGACTTCTTCTAAAATATTACAATGTGTTTTTTTTATACAATGAATTGTTCTCGTGGATAAAATTAGGTCCTTCGCCCAATTTCTAAGAAAGATATTAGATAGTCCGTAAAATATCTTGAAACATTAATTTCAATGTCATGTCAACTACAATATTATTTTTATTAATTTTAGTCTTAAATTGACCAAACTGAGAGCAGTTTTAAAGAAATCTAGCTAATGATAAAATTAAAAAAAATCGCAATTTATAATAATATAATGTCGTGATTTATTTGGAACTGTTAATCCCGAAAAAATGAAACAAAATACCTACCTCAAAAACTATTAATTTTTGGCTGGGACATGGTATATGAAATTTATTCAAAATTTGATGGAGAACTTAAAAATAAAATAAAAATACCATGTTCTATTTCAGATAAGCAAGTTGGTATGTACTTCCGGTGGACCTGAAGTAAATCATTCGTGAAAATATTACATTTAAAATCAGCATTATCGACAACGTAATGTGGTAAAATTTTACATTTTCTGTTAGATTTAATACTTATGCATACATACAATTCTATTCGTTTACGCTTAAGTTATGGGCACATGGTTTCATTAACATCAAAGACATTGTATAATGTAATTAGCTTTATAATTAATATATTTTACTTCTATTAAATTATAATGCGGAAGTACATCTAGTAACAGGTTTTGCTTTTGATTAAGGCGCATAATAAAGTTAAATAAATCTGGGCAACGTGTTTCTCGTCATATTTTAAGATTAACCTTCTCGTAGTAAGTTCATTTAAATAAAATAATAGTATATTAATCTATAATACTAATCCTGGTGTAATTGTTTACAGTTTTAGTAAGTTGATTGGAATGTGGTAGACTTATCCTTGACAAGGTAAACCCACGATTCATTGCAGAATACCAATATTCGTATATGCAACAATGCAAATATGCATAGTTGCTTTGGCCTCATTTTGCACCATATGGATTGATCATTTTCTTATTTAACATCTTTTTAAAAATATAGTGTAGTTGTTAGTATTAATTGCAAGTACCAACCACACATAAAAAAGAAGTAAAAATACTAATACTGTATGTTTAAAAATGAATACTGCCAACAATTATAAATTGTTTTAGTGTTTCTCTGTTGGTGTACTATTTCTTTTTATTGCTGAAAGCTGAAAAACTATTTAATGATTTCTTAACAGATTTTTTCCACCATAAGATTGCAAAGTTGTCATTTCACTGTATTCGTAGGAATACTTAGTTACGTTTAGCTATTACTCTCAGTACTACCAGTCTTGTGCTTTAGTCGATTATTTCGAATGTTGTTCTTATGTATTTATTGAGACGATTAACATCTTCATACCGTAGTTTAAGAAGCATTGTAGATCGTGTGAATTTATTAATTTTTAATACAGCACTTAGAAAAGCAGCTGGAACCATGTTTCTATGTACAGTAGTGGCTATAATTACCGCAACAATGCTAATATTACCATTAATCAACTATATATTTGGCTACTGTGATTAAAAACGCAGCCTAAATTAAGCAATATACTCGTGTTGTGATAGACAACGTTTTTTGAAAATGAAGTGCGGTAACTAGAAAACACAAAACTATATATTTCAAAACATGATTTATTCGATTGGACAAAATCGTAGCAACATATAAAAAGAACCCGAACAACTTACTTCTAGTAACGAAGTAACAAAGAAGTCTAATATTTTGTAAAGTATCCATTAACAATTAATGAACAAATCATTAACATTTGCATACGTTCGGCAATAAATTTTGCGATCAACAATAAACTGTTTAATATCACCATTACGGTGATATTAAACAGTTTAAAATCGGCTGAACGATATACCGTTTCCCGCGTTTCCCAAGCGTTGCCTATATTCACCATAACATATTGCCGGTGCCAATATTTTGCAACAGTTAATACGCACCGGTATAAAACGTTTTTCGTTCAGAGGACTCAACCCGCTACCAAAGACAACTGTTGTGTCGCCTGAATGCAGCCAATCTCTCATAAATTCTCGATTTGGTTGAGTTGGGAAGATTGCAAAGGCATTGTAGCAATTTTTTCGTTTCCTAACAACTGAGAGAAATGTTTCGGGTTATTATCATGTTGAAATTGATATCTTAGTGGCATTATTTGTTTAGTATATAGAAGAACATAATCTATTAAAGTGAGGTACAGGAGACACAATTTACAACAAATAACTCCAAAACGCCCCCACACGATGGCACTAGCACCTTCGTGTTTAACAGTAGGACAAACGTGTTTTTTATTCAATCTTTCACCGCGTGGACATCGTACATAACATGCACCATCACTTAAATAAATTGAATTTTGAGTCGTCACTACAAACTACTCGTTTCCACATATCACTATCCACATATCATTTCTTCGACAATAACGGTTTTTTTAACAGGACGCCTAGCTAACAAACGAGTATGGATAAGTGTCCTTCGTATTCTTCAAGAAACAATTTCAATTTCTCAATTCTCTTTCAAATGTTTTTTTATTCTTCGGGATGGTAGAGTCAGTGCTGTGTGTGTGTGTGATAACTTTTGGCGATTGCTGATTGTTTCATGCTGGTAAGAAAGGGACGAACAATCTTTCCTCTAACATCATCAGTAACTGATTTGCCACGACTCATTTCTAGCAACATACTAAATCCTCAATGCATTATAAACGTACACTCAATACGTTTCATTTTTACAGTCATACAAACGAGGGTTTCACAATTGCTTCTGTTTTGCTATATTTTTGTCCAACTATTCTAATTGTTATGGTTTTTTAAGTTATCGTGGTTAAGCCGAGCCCCGACCATAGGTGTATGATTTATACTGTATTAGAATATTGTATTTCTAATTAAAATAGTTAAATCGGTGTTGAAATTTCTATTAAATAACACAGCTTGATGGTTTTCTTGTTTTAAAATATTTAAAAGAATAAAAATAAAAAAAAACGGACAAGATAGAGTTACCGTACTACGAGTAAATATATTGATAAAGATCATATTATTATTATATGCAGGCTTATTCAAATGTTTCGAAACACCTAAATATTTTTGAAATTTCAAAAACGTTTTTTTAGTTGCAATCAAGCTATTAAAATAAATTTGTAATCTAGATATCTTTTATTACTAGGGAAGTATATTATATTTTTAGATTTTTGAATATCTCGTACGATTTTAAAGTACCTTTGTGTATGCAAGTATGTCTGTATCTTGCACAATTCTTAAGATATTTACTCCTCTTTGTATTTTTACCAAATGGGTGTATCCGAAAAAATACAATTTTCGGAGACCGATGTTGAAATCCAAGATTGTTATGCAAGTGTGTTAACAAAATGCAGGCCAAACTTTTAAAATCAACTGTTTAGACATTCTAAATAACATATCAGGCCTTTTTTTTACGTATAAGTTTAATATTAAACTTGCATTTACTCGCTCAAGAATGATGCAATATAGATATATAATTGCATACACAAAAGCGCTTTAAACTTTTACTCAAATTTCAATAGTATACAGAGCGTTTTCAGAGTAAAGAAAGCCACTTAAATATAATTTCTATAATAACACGAGGGACATTCATTTTTGAATTATATATTAATTAGTTAAAACCAACATACTTTCGCTTAAATTATATTTTTTTGAAAATTTATACTGAAAAGGCATATTTCAACACGGAGTCATTTGTTAATTTAATAATTATTTCACCAGAGAAATAAATTAAACCTACAGTACCTACATAATTTCGTACAATAATGACGTTACTGTACAACCAACTTAAAATTCACTAAATAATCATTTATTTAATTTAATTATTAACATCCCTTTGGCTATCCACCATTAACATACTTTTCAGTATTATTAGCACGTGCTTTAAGCTGTTTAGAGGTAATTGACCGTAAGAAAGGCTGTTTCCTTCCTGTTTGTTACTACGCGTGCACTTACCATCCATGTTTCCACCTACATTTAGCGTAACTGGTCAAAACATTACATGCTATATGTGGATGTATGTTAAATGCATATATAGAAGATGCAAATGAAGACAAATATTAGTATAACTGCATACACCGTTTCATATAACCATTATAACAACAAGTTTACGACAGTATGTTCCAAATGCGACAACTTCAATGAATAATGAAAAAATGAAAAAATCCTGACAAAAACACAAATATTTAAGCCATTAAACAAATCTGACTTACTTATATAAAAATAATTGCAATACGAAATTGTTTATCGCTATCACTAAAGTTATATTTTGTTAAAAGTCAAAAATTAATGAATGATACGATTTCAAAAATATGCATTGTGAAAATGAAATAATAAACTTATAACGTTATAATAAACTCTAACTAATAATGATTTATTTCCTACAAATATTGGTAAAAAAGCAATATTCTTCCTGTTTACACAATAAGGAAAAACGTGTATAAGATCTGAATAAACAATTAGAACTTCCATATATGTACATATTACCTATGCTTCGATAATAAAAAAGACTTAGTAATATACTCTATCGTTAATAAAACTACTTATGCAAAATTTCAAATTGATTTGTTCCCTGAAATGAATTATGAAATCGGAAGACTATGCTCAGAAACAAATAAAGTTGAACAAAAGTTTTTGAACGCAGCATATAACAATGTCCACTATCGATTCAAGAATATGTACTGACCAGTTTTGAGGTAGTAAATACAAGTTTCTTTTACATAATAATGCGTCTATTTAAAGGGAACCGCATAATAAATTTGACCGTCGTAGCGTTTGCTATAGCCTTCGAATAAAATTTAGGAATTTTCCTTCTTTATCTTTCATTTTTAACATTATAATAATTGGTTTAGAAATATAAAACAAATTTTGTCAAATGAACTCTTGTCTAGGACAATTTGAAGGAATTTACAATGGCAACACGTTGGTTTATATCCAAGAATGTTTAATTCACATTAGAGCGTATTTTTCGAATAGGATATTCATGTTGTCTATCTATCCTGTCTATGACGTATCTGTTTTAGCATACAAAACGTTAATAAGTGATTAGAAATTATCTTCGTAACAGAGACTCAGACAGTAGAAGCCTTCGACATCTGTACTGTAGACGTTTTCCTTTCTCTAAAAATCTGTCTTGAATTCAATATAATGACAAATATGATTACATTACTTCTAATATCTCTTAGATTTCTTTACCGTTTATATAAATACTCTTTATGTACATGTTTTCAACCAGAAAATATTCAAATGCTTCACTAACAAATTAACACTTGTTGCGACATGACGCTCGAGGTAAAGGCGCGGTTTGTACTATCTGTGTTACATACAGCTCCGATCGTATCGTTAAAAATACAAAAAGAACAGAAATTAATTACGTTTTCACATTGTTGACGATTCTGCAATCTGAAATGCATCCGTATATTTCTTGTGAAAGTGTTAGACCATGAAGCGGACAGGCTAAGTAATTTATTTTTAATGTGCCGTATTTACAGCAAATCTTTTGTATCTTCCGGTATCAGCAGTTAAAAGTATTAGTTATGTTTCACAAACTAGTTTGGTTTTCACAATGATTTCCTTGTAACAACTTCTATTTCGTCATCGATCGAAATTGTATATGGAAGTTTGTTGAATTTCTCTTATCGTATACAGTCAGAGCGTTAGCTCCTAAGCAAACATACAATATTTTATTTTTCGTACAAATAATAAAGCAGTAACGAAAATAATTAATACTTTTAGGCGCACTTGTTGGTGTCGTACTCATCCTCTCTGAATATCACTATAGAGGAAATTACAACTTTTTGAAAATTATTCCAAGTTAGAGAGAAACAAAATAGCTACCTAATAATGTCACCCACAACCCACATTGAAGACGTCAGTACAAAATCAAACCGCTCCATTATAACAACTTTAGCGTAAATCAATAAAGCAATATGAAAGCTTGATTTAGCTGCCTGGTTTTTTCACTCGATTTGCAAAATTATTGGTTAAGTAAAACAAAAAAAATATGTAACAGAAGTACTGCTGCGTTTATCTATCTGTAACAGATGTTAGATTCTCATAAAAAGATCATTGTTTCTTGCCAACATACACACATAAAAATTTCTGGGATAAATTCTTATCCTTTCAGTTGGTGTTAAAATATAGATAAGTAATTACCCGAAAAAGTGATAGTTCTAATCAAATTGAATGTGTTTGTTTTCTTTTTCCGATTAAATTACATCTAAAACTTGGAGTTAGAAAAAAAGTGATACAATTGTGGTCTAATAAAAATAAGTTGAACACCGATTTTACAGCATAAAGACAGCAAGTTATCCATTACTGCATAATTCATATATCAGGAGATAGAATACATCCAAATGTAAAACATTTGATCTGCTTTGGAGAAAGTCAACACCGAAGTTAATCCGAAAAGATGAAAATGTTATCCTAAAGGAGTTAGATTTGATTAGATTGCACTTGCTTAATTCCCGCATAAGCATTTTGTTAGAGAAAGGGTAGCGTTCCTGTTCTAACACGAATAACGATCATTCTGTATACTTTGGTTAACGAAAATAGATGCTGCATTTTATTTACGCATCAAATATAGGAATCATAAGAAGTGGGTGAAAATAAATAGTGACCTACTGACAAAAGAGGTCATAGATGATAAAAGTAAGTACCTAGTATAATTATTATAGGTAAACCAGATACATTCATATCACAGGCTGTAGCTGGATAACATCTATAATAAATATATAGAGATCAATATTTTTTACCAACCTATGTATATTCCTCTCTTTTTAGGATATTCTGCATTTGTGACGGCTTTTATAGATAGTGGTATAGTACCTGGGCAGTAGGGTGTCGGAGGCCTCGGTGCAAAAGTCCAAATGCATTCCTGAACTGCGATTTCCAAATGATAATTTGGGGCGTTTGATTTCGAATATCACGGTGCGGTTGCACCGACCTAGTCTCTGGTGACTGGATCTGACGTCAGTAGGACGGCGAGAAGAACGAACTCTAACTCTTCTCTGGATAAAAATTACCACCTCAGAAGTAAAGAATTTATTCTTTTTTAAATAAAATTAACATTTCTAAGAATAACTGTAACTCCTTTCGGGATAACAATTACTACATCGAAAGATTGCTAGTTCTCCTTTTCAATATAATACTAACACTTCTCAGGATAACCCTAACTCTTTTCTGGGTAACAGCCACTCTTTTTCGAGATAACTCTAACTCTTTTCGGGATAACAGTTACTATATCAAGGTTAAGTATTTTTCCTTTTCGAGATGACACTAACACTTTAAAAGATATAAGCAACTACCGCAGGGACAATGTTGTTATTACTTCTGAATATAACACTAGCACTTTTTGTTCTAACTCCATCAATTTTAACACCAGAAACGGATGGACGCGAGGGAACACCGAAAAAGTGTTGAAAAAGTGTTAGAAGTAACTCCAGATTTATGTATAGGTACTGATTCGCCAAAATTATACCATGTTTAAATTTGTTTTGTTTTAAAGATAAAGTGGTTCAAACATAAGTAACTTTTATTTAAAGGTGAATTGCATACACAACGGAATTGCTAATTACTAAATTACTAAACTGCACAATTTAGAAGGAGGAGTTACTTTTTCTCGTTTTCTTTTTTCTTCTTCCACTAATTCGAAACTGCAAGAAGCTGTGAGCAGGTTCAAAGTATCTGTACGTTATCAATTCAAATCATCCAAGACTATTTAATGTAAAATGAAATTTTATTCTGAGCACCACCATTTTCCGAAAGCAGATAGAACAACTAATATCTTTATTTTGTGCAAACTTGCATTATACTTGTATTATGAAGACAAAATTGATACATCCACACTTCATCTAGATAAAAAGCACTTCCAGAAGCTGCATATGACAAGAGAAAAATCTGCACGAAAGTCAAAGGACAAAACATCGCCACTGGAATTTTGTTTAGTTGGACTAGATTTTTTTCAAAGTTTTTTTTATAGAAGGGCCTTTAAAAAACGTCTTCTATTTCAACCACTAATTTGTCATATGTTCTGCATGTATCAGACTTCGATTTTCCAGAATAAAAGAAAATGAGTAAAATACGTTATATAATAAAAGTCATGTATTATTTTGGGTTTGTTTGTTATTTTCTGTTATTAAGTTAAACACCTCTGTTTCAAACTGCTTCCGAAAATGCATATACATTTTTTTAATACTTAATTCGAAGGATAATAATGCCACCAAAAATTATTGATTCTACTATAACGATACTTCTTTTTGGGAACCTAGCAAATTGTTAACGAATTTGCTTAAAAATATTAGCGGACAGCTGTTATGTAAGCCTGCAGTGTGTGCCTCCTCAAAAAAGGCTATGGAATTCAAAGCTCAATAAAAATCAATTCTTTCGAGCCATATTATTGTAATTCCATGCAAAGATATTATATTGACACGTATAACTCAGATTCACCCTAATATAGAACTGCCTGGTTTTTTTCACTTGGGCCTTCAATTAGCAACTCGTCTGCTGAAAAGATATTGATGGATAGAAAGCGTTGCGAAAAGCAGCTCTTTTCGTAGATGGTATGTTGACTGTCGTAGTCAAGGACTAGATTATTCAAAATATACCATCCCAATCCCCACATTTATCTATCATACTGAGTATTACCAAGAAATTGAATAACAATCATACCAATATTCTCTATAAATGCACATAAACTGCTGTTAATGAATTGAAGAGATTAAGGTAGTAATTTGGAAACGACGACAAATAGAAATACAACCTCCGGCAGGATAAACTATCATCCAATTTGTTCAGTATGTAAGATAAAATGGCTTAATATGTTACAAGATTACTTTGTGTTTAAGTGTCATATTTATAACACATTAAGACAACAGTATATTACACCACTTGCTACTACATTAAAAAGCGTCTTACTAAAAACCTAATAAAGTGAACACGTATACATATGAAATTAAATCTTGCTATTCTTACATTTGCTGTATTTATATACTTTACTTGTTATTTGCAATTTGTCTACAATAGTAGTATATTTAATGTATTGATATTACGACCTCTACATAAGAACTTATCGTTTAATCCTCGAAAATGACTAATTAATCGGTAGTTGGTTAAATGGTAATTATGTACATATATAGACGAAGTTCTTCACTGGATCTCTTGGTGCAGAAGTAGAACACTAAACAATTAGACCCACTGAACACCAAACAAGTTTTAACTAAAAACACCGACGCGTTTCAACAGCAATGCTGTCATTATCAAGGCATGACAGCATTGCTGTTGAAACGCGTCGGTGTTTTTAGTTAAAACTTGTTTGGTGTTCAGTGGGTTTAATTGTTTAGTGTTATATATAGGCGAGTACATTGCTAAATATTTAAAAATATATTTATATTGCATTTACGGTATACCTCAATTTCGTAAACCTAATGTTGCATTAAAACCAATTGTAAATTGTATACGATCGCCGACATACAAGTTATCACAATTTTTATCCAAAATTCTAAGTAACATTACGAAATTATTAATTTATAGAATCTTTATTTCCAAATATTCCTATATACTTAGCATTAAATAGTATAGACAAAAATGGAATATACAAACAAATTTTTGGAACAGCAGTGGGTTCTCCATTATCTGTTGTAAAAGCAAATTTAGTAACGGAGGACCGAGGGCAAGAGGCATTAAACAAACAAAACTATCATGTATGTATGTACAATTTTATAAACGGTATGTAGATGATTGCATACGCCGCATATCGGTTAGTAAAGTTGATCATATTCTACACACATTTAATTCATACCATGATAGGCTAAAATTTACATTTGAAAAAGAAAGTCAAAATTCCATTAACCTTTTTTAATATATAAAAAAGATAATACACTCACAGATAACAAAAACAACACTGGGTACATTACTAGTAGAAGTAGACATTTAAACTATTTTTCAAATACTTCAGTAGATTTTTAAAAAGCGTGATCATGCTATTAAGTTAACACATTTTGATTTTAGAATTTAAGCAAGGTTAGATTAATATTAGAAGAAAATAGTTACCCAAACGAGTTCTATGATTAATTAATAAAGAAAATTCATCCATACCTACTAACAATAAATACTTACTCTGTAATTTAAAAACATCCACTAAAAAAGATAATCAGAGTAGAATCATCTATATGGTAAATTAGACTGCAAAGACCGTAGCAAATGCTATGTTAGTCATACTAAACAATATGTAAAGAACGATAATTACAAATACCTTGTTATACATCACCGCTAAAGTTGCTTTCTCAAGTATTCTAAAAATAGACGACATAATTTTAATTTGAAAATAGAAAAGATTTTGAAAAAGGAAAAATAATTGTATAAAAAAGATTAATTTATGATCAAAAAAGATAATAATACAATTGACCAACTGAATTTTATTAATTTCAGCTGTTGACTAGATTTCTTGCCATGTCTTTTTCTAGTCCTTGAATAGAGTTGTTTAACAAAAAAATACATTGATTACGGATCATTCAAATTGTTTCTATTACTACAGTTATATTAAATTTATGCAAATAAGTACCTTAATATTGTCTGAGAATGTAAAGATAATTCGATATACCTACCAATGATTTCTGTGTATTTAGATATTTTTGTTGATAGACATGGCTATATCTTTCAATATTATTTGGCACATATTAAATGTTAATGTCTTCCACTGAAGAAGTATAGAAAACAATAATTAATGTTCTGGAATAAATTGATTTTTTATTAATTCCTGTTTTATTTGACTTATACGTGGAAATATATGTCTGCATATGGGATTAAAAGAATAGTAGTATACTTATTAATTGCTGGAACGGCAATTTTGCAATCTGCATTAGATTATGCTTATGTTAGATACATACACTGTATATAGCATTTGCGAATGGTTAAACCAAGACCAGTATTACAATGAATTTACAATATAATTTTAACTAATCTAGATGTTTTAAATACATCCACTGATTCGTGAAATTATAGTAAATGGCTACAAAAATATATTATTAGTAGAGCTATGGTAATACAAATTTCTCCATGTCATTTTATTCGTTGCATAATTACAGCTTATGGATGATTTCTACATAAAATTGTATATCGTTATATAGTCAGTCTTTATTCTACTTTGTTCATTGTAATTTATACATGCAATAATGAAATAGAAATCTGGGTCTCAACACGTTTTTTTTGTTGCTATCTATACGCAATTTTCTTTATAGTACCGTAGTGTACATTTCAACGCTGCAACACAATTTTAGAGAGCAGGATATCAATCGTCCGTGAACATATAAAAACTATAAAGCGTACATGGTTAAAGGAGAAGATATTCAAATTAGCGATGGTAATTATCGTTTTAATTCACTTTTTGTTAATGTTGGAAAATTATGTAAAACTTATAGAATGATGTTCTTCCGGAAGTTCGATAAATTTGTGCAACAATTTTTTACATGCAATGTTTCCATCGTGTTGTAATATTTGTTATTAATTCAACTTCAATTTACAATATCAAATGCCATAATAGAACAAAAACAAAATAATACAAACCAAGTCACGCTTTATTGGTATTGTTCTTATAACATTGTCCTAAACAATAGTAATATCGAAAAGAGAATTTGGACGAGTCCAAATCTAACAAGTTGTTGACGTTCTCGCCATTGCCCATTTAACATTCATAGAGATGTATAATATTGCACCCAAGATCCAGCCAAAAATGTAGATGCTTGCGAGTCTTGCAATGTCTTTGGTTTGATTTATCGACGACGAGTGGAATTTCACAAGTTAGTGATTTCCATGACTTGCAATGCTTCTAAGTCGGATGACTGTGTTGAGTGACCAGAATAGCGAGACAGATGTAAATATAAGCATCTATAAATTGCTCAATCAGGATTCAGTACTTCAGACTTGAAGATAGGAACCTTAGAAAGCGTTGCACTGCACAACAATACTGCGCCCAAAGTCCAAACAAAAATGCATATATTTGCGAGTACTGAAACGCTTTTAGTTCGATTACAAGCAGAATTTCACAAGTTATTTACTTGCCTGACTTGCAACGCTTCTATGTCGACTGGCAGTGTTCAGTAGCCGAAATAGTGGCACAGATGTAAATATAAGCAGTATGAACCCATCTATAAATTCCTCGATCAGGAAGCAGTCCATCAGACTTGAAGACAGATATTTTAGAAAGCGTTGCTACACCTGCGTAATAAGCTCTCAAAAAGGAAATGTAGTGCTGACACTCACAGGTACACGTCACGCTTTAGTAATTTTAAGAAAATTTTGTTGTTCAAATGTTATCATTTCAATTATTAAAACCGTAGATCCAACATTGCCATTTCAAAATATTATATCTGAAAAAACATTTTGCGGAATCTCACACGTTATAAAAAGTATTCCTTTTTTCATTGTCATTGTCGCATCTAGGAGACATATTTTATCTGGAAGTTTTTATTAGTAATACTTCCATTGGATTTTAATACATAAAAAAGCTAAATAAACACTATTATTACCAAATGTATTTAGTTATTCACAAAATCAAATAAATAAATTCATTAAGATTATTGTTTATGCAAATCAGTAAATTTTTGTATGAACTACAATACTATGAACACAAATATATACAAATATTTATAGTATAGAAAAAAAAGAAAGAAAAGTATCAATTATTTTGGCATTCAAAGATTACTAGAATATCAAAATACATTAAAAAGGCGCATTTTTCGAACCTTACCAGAAAAGAGTTTGTAACTCTAAAACCGTAAACAATATAGCCTAATATGTCTGAATGATGCAGAATTATTAAGTAATATATTAAAAAATCCAATAATAAACGAGGGCTTCCATTTATAAAAAGTGACTCGTTAACATGAATTTAGTTGAAGCGAACGTTAATTTTAAACGGCCCTGTATATGCGAATATAGTCTTGTATTTTAATGAGAGTAAACAATTTCTCCAATGAATGATGAAGTTTTGGATTTCGAGAATCTCGAAAAGTTTTAACAAACCAGTTCCGTAAATAATCCTGTATACACACCTACATACATATATATTACAGCTTTTTTGCGATTGAAATATTAACGGCAACCATTTCCCATCATTAGTAGTTATTACCAATTGTCAACTTATAAACAACTCAATTGTATCTTCTATTTAACGAAAGATGCGTATCAAGCAGGACGTGAGAAATAAATACAATTTACACTGCTTTTCCTTTTCATACTTCCAGCCCTCCAATTACAAATTATAAATTATGGTATTGTTTCTAATTTCTGAGACCTACTATGAAAACACATACAGTCGGCAATATTTTTTGGGTGGGATCCTTTAATAAACACAGGTGTGCTTATATAAATGGAACCTGTATACCGAAGGCACATATTTCCATTATTTAAATGTTAAACTTTTCCTTTGGCTGACGAATCGTCGCAGTATGAAACGCTACGAAAGTGGAACACGCCAAATAACTTCGTCGGCAGGTATTGAAACTAGTTTTCAATTCTTCATTTATGAATAAGTATATAGGAGCTTGAGATGAATATCAATATAACGCGTATATAAATACGTATATAATTATGGTGGATTGCCAGATACAACTTTGTTGCACTTCAATAAATATTAACATTCGTAAATCTACCAAAAATACGTTATAAAATTGGGATTTCCTATCAATTTTAAACATAAACTAGAAGCTCAACATTGTTTATAGTTTGTAAAACACTGAATCTCTTGGTGATGTAATATTACTTCCTCTATATTACATGTATAGTAATTTCATTCAAATATTAATGACTACATATAAAACAATTATTAATGCGGTAATATCTAATAATAACAAATAATGGTGTACGCAAGTTGTTTATAAAATTGTTATTATGTATGTATGCATACATACATATACGTACAAGTGCTGCAGAAAATGTACTGGGAACCTATCTTTGATACAAAATTTGTAGCTTACATCTGCCGATAACTCACATTTTTAATTTCAAAAATATTTAAAAATATAGGAGTGATATATTTATAACGAACATGTTAGATATATTATGAAACCTTAAAAATTACATTATACGAAATTATAGTTAAAATTGAAGTTTTCCTGTTAAAAACAATACTTTTCAATGCATAAATAACATCAACCGATATTTCTAGTAAATATTGTTTTCTGCTCCTATTAATTAAAATGTAGACTGAATAACTTAGTCCATACTACGAAAACTATCACGATTTTAGAAAATTATCAACGCGTTATTCAACAAAGCATAAAAAACTGAATGATTAGAAATGTTCCGGATTTCTAACTGTGACTGCAAAAAAATAAAATAATTGTATGTGCGTTAGGTTACTATATCATGCTTTGTAATTTTTAGGCTTACAAAGATAAGCTCTACTTTATTTGTTAATACGATGGCACATAAGATCAATTTAGATTGAAAAGTGTAACAATCTCTGAGAAGAACAAATTAAAAGTGCGAAAAAGGAAACGTGAAAGTTTCGTGCGAAGAAAATAGCAGTTACTCATTACGAACAACATAGTGCAGTATGTTGACTTCATCCTATAATAGCTACTGAACTGTTGTACTTATAATGAATACTTTATTTATCTTATCAATATAACAACCTAATGTATTTTAAAATTTGAATCTATACACAGTACATACATGTATTGGTTTTGGGTATTGGCCTAATGCTTTCTTCTAATGACATATAGCTACATATTTAATCGTTATTATACACAGCATTCCAATAAAAACGATCCCTCTTAAATAAATCGAAATCAAGAAATACGAAAAAACGCCAAGACACGTCAATTTTTGCCCGAAGGGGAAAACTTTTTCATCAATAACGCAAAATCATGTTTTGCTCCTCCTACGCGCCCCAGTATCGCACATTAAAATTTCATATGCCACTATGTCATATTATTACATTTTTCGATTCTACATACTATTTGCAACAACTTTCGTGTAGGACAGCCTAAACACTTTAGAAGATATCTTCCAAAGTTTCAAGCGCTATTTTCTATTTCATCCGCAAAAAATCTAGGCTGCATAAAGAAAAATGGCAAAAAAACTACATGTTGAATTTTTTTTGTAAAACGACAACACAAGACATGATTTTGCCTTATTGGTGAAAAAGTTTCTCCTTCAGACAAAAATTGATGTGTCTGAGCGTTTTCTCGTATTTGTTGACGTGTTCGACTTATTTAAGGTGGATCGTTTTCATTGGAATACTCTGTATAACTTGATGTATTATTTGTATAAAGCATCCTCGATTATTAAGAACAATGCTATCAACGAAATCCTGTTAAAATAGTGTAAAAATTGGTACTTAAAAGAAAATGTAATTGTCGTTCTAAATCACCTATTATAGAATCTAGATAAATTCGGCGTGCTATCAAATAGTAGTCCACGACTCATAAACAATTCGGTATCGCAAAACAGCTTTTCGCCGATTATATATATGCAAATTAATTAATTGGATTTATTTTTAGAGTAAAAGTTACATCTTCACATCAAACAGTAATGCAATCGATGTTCTCATGAATTATATTAAAATGCTGTCGTTGATGTTAATATCAACAGACGAGTACCCAGAATTAATCGGGTTTAACAGACCTTTCATATCGTTAAGAATTATTAGGATCGAAAACTTATTATATATGTACGTGGTTAG
This sequence comes from Holotrichia oblita, assembly GCA_023690525.1. NCBI lineage: Eukaryota > Metazoa > Arthropoda > Insecta > Coleoptera > Scarabaeidae > Holotrichia > Holotrichia oblita. Next base: position 132,913 of record CM043022.1, read on the forward strand.
AACGTTAAGCCAAGTAGGAAGTGATCCGTGTAAGAAAGGCTGAAAAGAATCTATGAATATCTAAATTAGTCAGCATGATTAATGCTATCAAAGGCAATGGAAAAATCACTATATACCACTATATATCACTAACTAATAAAACTAATTGTAATGGGTAATTCGGTCTGTGATAAAAAGAACAACACTAATTGTTCATATGAACCTCAATATTTCGTCAATTTATTTTTGACTTCCTCAGGAGGTACAGAACAGTAGCAACAAATTATACATATTACATTTAAGACACAGTCTCTTAAATGTAATATGTATAATTTGTGAACAATTAGTGTTGTTCTTTTTATCACAGACCGAATTACCCATTACAATTAGTTTTACTCTATATAGTGATATATAGTGGTATATAGTGATTTTTCCATTGCCTTTGATAGCATTAATCATACTGACTAATTTAGATATTCATAGATTCTTTTCAGCCTTTCTTACACGGATCACTTCCTACTTGGCTTAACGTTCTAACCAATAAGTCAAATAGAATTCATTCTATTTGACTGTGTCTTAAATGTAATATGTATAATTTGTTGCTACTGTTCTGTACCTCCTGAGGAAGTCAAAAATAAATTGACGAAATATTGAGGTTCATATAAACAATTAGTGTTGTTCTTTTTATCACAGGCCGAATTACCCATTACAATTAGTTTTACTCTAACGAAGTCCGGTCGATATTTCCATTACTTATCACTATATGTATATCAACTTGATTCTGAGTATCAAGTGACTCAGATATACATTACGCGATGAGATTAATTATGGTCGAACTTTCCAACATAAATGTAATTACAATAGTATTAACGCTTGATACTCCAAATAATCTTAGGCAAGATGAAAAAGCCAAATTATTGATAAAGTTCTTTATTGACAATGTCGCATTTTCGTTCGTGAATACAAACTTCCTCAGGACAACTGTTAAACAACAATAGAATATAAGAAATAGAGAGTAAAATTATAAATGAGGCTACTTACAACAATAGAACTATAATATTAAATCATTAAAATTATTCGACGTTGCAATTCTGAAGAGAAAATACATTATAAAATTATTAAAACACAGCTGTGTACAATGCAAAACCATGCTTAAATGCAAAGACGTTATGTCAAGCAACATAAATGTAATGTTCTCGAGCTAAAAATAAATTTAGTCCTAACAGTTAAATATATTTTTTACTTAAAATATTTTCTTTTTGTTTTGTAGACTTCCCAGAAGCACATATACTGCAACATAACCACGCGTTACAGCATGACTTATTTTATTATTGAATGCCATTAGTTCTCCATTACCCTTTGACTACTCATCTATTCAAGATCTCTATTGCATCTAGCAATATTACAAAAATTAGGAGAATGGCACTTCACTTTTGTTTTTGATGCTGTGATTAGTGTCGCCGCTCGATAAGCATCTATCAAGTTGTGATATCATGATGAGACTCTGTGTTGGGATTCGATCACAATAAATGGAGAATTGGTTGTACTCCCATGAAGAGATTTAACCTCTTTTACGTTCTATAGAATTTTTTAACAAGAATATGATCTTAATTAGACGACTGCAATTCTGATTACTATTATTATACTTTCCCAGTCTATACACTTGTACACTGTTTCAGTTGACATCAAATGAATTCAACATTTTCATTGTTGCACACAACACCAGGAGTTGTTCCTTATTAGTACGGTCGTTGAATACTTGTACAGAAAAATCACAATGTTACGTTTACATTTTTCACATTAGAAGATTTGAACAATATTTTAATGATCTCTACCACAATTATGATGAAGTGTGTGATTCCATTATATGTATTTGCTTTCAGTACTTTTGTATAGTTGTATATGTTACAATAGCAGCTTTAGGGCGATTGAAATCATTTCCTATCTTAGCACTTTGCCATGTAAGGCCTGTCCTTTGATTAATCTCAGAGGCATCAGCAATTAATACATAGATATAGTTAATGCTATACGATTCAGAACAAATGACTTTTGACAATTCTGTGAATTTCTATACAATTCAGTCTTGACGAAGTAAGAGCAGCATCGCGTTATGCAATAATTAGGAAGTATACTACTCGTCAAAAGTAATGTCTTTCTCTAGTAACTCGGAATCAAACCTGTCTTCCTAGTAGAAGTGGTCTGCTTTCTAACGCTGCCTATGTCGGGACCTCATTTACATATTTACCTGATGGATTGATTTATAGGAAGTCAATTTATATTTCCGCCAAATTAGACAAATACAATGAATTGAATTTTATTCGAATGTTACGCTCGTGTATTTTATAATTTAAGATTTAAATATCGTTTACATAAGGAAGGGGGTCATTATTTGGTTTATTTTGTGCCTAAAATTTCATATAAACATAGGTCTGCAAACGCTTCGTTACCAATCTGCAGGGTGTTGAAATTTCAAGATTTTTTCACTTTTTACTGTATAGCTCCTACAGTTTTTGAGACATTTTTCTCAAATTTGGAAGGTAGGTTACGCTATAACGCCTGCATCATTAGCCATGCCAAATGATGATATAAATCTACAGGGTAATAATTTTTTCTGGGTCATGCCCTCTTTTCTCACCCTGAACTTTTTGCGATGCGCTACTGCTAGATTCTAAAATACGCGATAAATTTTCTGTCTTGTTTAGAAACTTTTTGATCTCTTGTATTTTTTTCTTGTCTCTAACCATTGTCGAGAAAAAAAAAATAGAAAACAATTTTCTGTAATTCGCCAGAGAAAATTAATTTTTTTTAAATGGTCTAGCAGGCTCTGGCTTTATTTAGATAATCACTTGAGTTTATTAATTTGACAACTGACATTAGAAATCGTAACTTGTGTCCGTATAAGTAAAGTTTTAAATTGCAAACTGTAAGGTGTAAAAGTGTTTTAAATACTCGTTATAATTTTGTAAATATGCCAAATTTCACTAATTCTGAAATGGCTGACATGCATTTTATCTACGGCCTTGCGAATGGAAATGCAAGAGAAGCCAGGCGTCTCGCCTGTACATGGAGCGCTATCCCGATAGAATGATACCCGAACATCGAATATTTTCAAATATTCATAGGCGTCTTGGAGAAAGATATTTTTTATTTATTAGATTTAAAATATAAATTATGTTTAACACTGGCATCACAATTAAAATTATTAGTTATTTTCTTTCTCACATGGCTTATTTATGGTTTTACTTGAAATTATTAAGAATTATTGGTGTCCTTCTGAGAACTTGGAACTACTTCTAAAGAATATTATTATTATATCTAACATATATATGTATAAGCAATAATGTGTAAAGTATCGTTAATATGCACACATATAAAGGCTTGCAAATAGAGAACAGATCATTTATTATAAATTAATTTGTTATCATATTTTAACACACGTGCATTTATTAAACTCGTAAAAATACAACAAGTAGTTATTGTCACATGTATAAATATAATTTACATTTAAACATTCCCTAATTTGAAAAGTGTATATTTCATTATTAATAATTTGTGTGTATTATAATGTTGAAGAAGAAAATGCACTACTGATATTGAATAAATTTAAAATAGGGAAAGAATGAATCTCAAAATGTCCTTAAATCTGCTACTAATTAGGGTATTCACCTACCGCAGCCGTTTTTATTTAAACTGAGACCAGACGAACTTTCAGGAACGTAGTTTTGATGTATTTTGCTTTCTAGGAGGAAACGTTACTTCTGACGAGCAGTGTACAAGGTAAGGGAAACACTTCACGCTAGTGATAGTTATGTCATCGACTTTTAAAACCAAAGAACAGATGAACAGGAATAAAAGCAGAAGATTTGTGAAAACAAGTATGTAGGTATGTATAATTTGTTTGTGTGCGGTAACGCAAGTGATAAGAAAGCAAATGTGTCAATACAAAAACAGGTACGGTAAAAAAGGTATGCTTCTCAACTGATCAACACAATTACAGGAGTATGAAGAAGTAATCACAATCAGATTAGTACGAGTATGTAGACGATTTGTTAGAGTACCGCATGATGTAACACTCATAAATAGATACACACTTTAAACCTGCAAGCAGGGGTATACATACGCACAGAAATGCACTCGATATTCTCTGTATTAAAATAAAATAATGCAAAATAGACAAAAAAGTTATCATTACTATCCATCAACACTTGTATTCAAAATAATTTACAAACAAATCGCTTTGTTTAATGAGTAACTAAAATGAACATGACATTTTTGTGAAATTTATATATAAAATTATTTAGTTACGCTATACATTAACAAGAACATATATAATACATCGTAAATAATTTATCAATTAATGCATAGTTGGTGTAACAATAAAAAAACAATCCATTAGGCGCCCCATACAAAACCTTAGCTATAATATCGATATAGCTATACTATCTATGTATATACTATTATAGAAGAAGAATAGATAAGTGGAGTGAAATAACTGTTAAGCATTTTTAGGGCATCATTACCAATAAAAATTGTATGAAGTCTATCATTATAACATGCTTATCTGTTTAATACACACATTTATAACCTTTCTAAATGTATCTCATCTCTGGAAATTATATATCTCGAAAGAATAAAAGCGAACTAAAAGTTGTGTGTTGTTTCATTCACAAGAACCATATGTTCGATAGGAAGTTCTCAATGCTAAAAACCAAAGTAATGTTTTATTATCATTTATTAAAGCAAATTTTAAAATTTCAAATTTGCGATAGACTGATTGTTTTTAAACAATGACGAGAATTTAGTTGAAAAGACGATATAGACCGAGTTAAATAGTAATGATAGTTTTCTTACTTTTCTACGAACTTCAGTAAAATTGTATCTTAATTGTTCATTAATTACATTTACACTTCACTTAAAAATATCGAATTTAGTAAACGATTTGTATTATAAATAATACGGCAAACTTTAATTTATATTTTAGTATGGTTGTCAGTTATATTTGCTGAATATTTGCCATAAAAATTGAAGGAATGTATCGCCCACTTAATTTAAGTCCATATATGAGGTAAAACAACCGTTAGTCAGATTTTTGTCGCTCTGCCAATTACGTCACATCGCATTTTTGGCGCTTCTATTTGACCTCGATTGAATAGTATACCTATATTTGTTTAAGACTAAGAACTTCGCTATCGCAAATTACCCATGAGTGCTATGAATAATTAATACTAGATACGTAATTTATTATATTCCGAGAACTAGTTTTTATCTCAATTAATCATTGATAAGTTTTTGTAATTTTCGTTTCTACGCGACAAATAAAATAGTAGAATTTTTTAAGTTGTAGGAGTTTACTTGACCTTCTAATATATTTCGGCTAACATGGTTTCATTAACCTTTCAAGGCAAAATAGTTTAAAAAGACATTAATATTGATATTAAATTTAGAAATCCGTTGCACCTATTTCAAATTAACTATAATAAAGTAACCATAGTATGTTTACTCGACGTTTACTTAGTACTCAATTACTCCTATATACATACGTGAGTCGTATACATTTGACAGAAAATATATCTGTGAAAGTGTACTTGTAGGTGAAATGACTATTTTAGAGGTGCAGTGTCAACATATTCATGTTATTTAAGAGGCCCGACTACCATTCGACAGTTGGCGATGTTGCCACAGTTAAATTTTTTCATAATATCATGTTTTTATAATTTATTTAAAACGTATTTTAAAATCGGGCTTCATACACACATGTGTAGACGTATTTTTAATGCTCATAGCAAATTTCAGCAATTAAATCTAAAAATTAATAGAGTAATCTCGATTCCCGTATCAAGGTAACGGCCTGTAATGGGAAAAGAGATTGTGAAGTTAATACCGAATATTAATAGACAAAATTGTATATGTAGATGTAAAACATTTGTAGAAATATGTGTATAAAGCCCAATTTTCAATTTATATTGAAACAAAATCAAGCAAACGATTTATAGAATTATGTAGATATGGCACCGCTGTAAAATAATCAGCTGGTAGACGACCCTCTTAAAGCCGCAAAATATTATGTAGACGATTGATTACACAAAGGTAAAATTTTCAGTAGCAGCTATGAATTTGACCGATTACGTTACATCAAATATTGATCCTATAGAATCTACGAAACTATTTTTGCAACTATATACTCTGTTTCTTAATAAGAGGGACAAAACGCTTCAGCCAGCATCACATTGGGTAAATTTAATAACTGGAAATGTTGGCGGTAAATTTAAATGATAGATACAATGAAATGAAATACGAGTTTATGAACTAAATACTACTTAAATATATATTTAGTACTTAACTTCATGAACAGATCACATTTATAAAAAAAGTAATAGTAGTAGTTTATGCCTTTATGTTGTTTATTAATATTTAAGTAACGAAATATAATAATTAGTATAGACAATATGTTTTTATGTTTATGGTATTTTTTCTTTCTTGCTGCTATGGTAGGATGCATTATCCATTATAATGACACTATTCTCAGGCAATTTTTGTAAAATATTATTGAATCATCTCTCAAAAACATCTGCATCCATTTTATCGTGCTAATCAGCTGTTTTCTTCCTTCAAATACCAACGAGCCATCGTCAACAAAACCATTTTTCGAACCAATATGTAAGATAATTAAGCGTCTACCTTTACCAACAGGATTTTTCAGACCCATTGTTACACCATCTATAAATGCTTGACTGCGTGTTGTAACATTAAAATCTACTCACACTTTTGCTTTTGTGTGTCCTTCATTAAGCCAAGTTTCATTTAAGTAATATATTGGACATTGGTCAGTTCTATATTTTTTAATCGAAGATAAATATCTTCGTCTCCATAAAACAATGTCTTCACGTTTAAGTAGCATACTTTTGCGATTACATCTTAAAAACCTATAAATAAATAGTATATAAAACATTTAAATAATTTAATACCAAAATTACTTAAAAATAAGCATTCTCATTAATTCAGATAAAGTAGAACGACTCATTTGAGATATATTTTCATCTTCCTTTAATTTCTTATTTAGTGTAGGAAGTTCTTCGTCACAAAAAAAAACTGTACTCCTCGTCTTATCAAACATTTAACAGTATCGGCAATGTAGATAGCACTGATTTTCGCCTTAATCGTTTTGATGGCGGTGAAATTAGCCCTTTGGTTTTATATTCATGAATTATTCGATGAAAACTTGTTCTTGAAACACCTATTCTTATTATGAAATATAAATACACAGAAGTTTAGATATATTATGTATATGTATATTTAAGTATACTACGCAAAGTGTGTGATATTTGCAGTGCTGTCTGTGTCCTCTTTTTTCTAGCATAACCACCAATAATTTTCTTGTATAGTACATCTTTAATATAGCTTGCTTTTCCTGTACCGACAAATGTCCACGTCCCAAGGTTACACGGTTTTTTGGAGGCGATGTTGATAATCCACGTGTACTAGGCTGTGAATCCATTATCACAAGGAAATAGTTTCTTTAAAAAACTAATTTTATTGCTTGAATACTATAGAAACACAAATAAAAATTGGAAAATACTTTTTGTACAACGATATTTACTCAATCAGCTGTGTTTGCAATATGGCGGCAGTCAAATTGGCAAATTTGAGCAGTATAAACATGACTGGCAACTAACCAATCATAAGCCTATATTTTGGCGGGCGATTTTAAATTTTGTCCCTCTTAATAAAAAACAAGGTATAGACACAATGATAACTGACTATAATTATTGCTGTAAAGGATATGGGCAGCGAAACAAAGTCATATAGAGTCTGCCTAAGTCTTGATTGAAGTCAACATGTGTATTCCAGTTGGTCTGATAAATACGCAGTATAAATTTATGTGTTATCATTTAATATGAAATGTCAATTTCTTCCACTGAGGTAATCTTATTTTTGAAAACATAATATTATATGTTCTGGAATAAATTGGTATTTAATTAATTGTTGCTACAACTGGAAATATTTCAGGAATTGAAAGATAAGTACTTAAAGGTCACAAAATAGATATGTATGTTAAGCAAAATGAAAGGCAAAGCGAAGTAAAAATTTAATAGCAGTAGTAATAAGTCCGATAGCCGTTGTTGTCCCATAGAAGTTTTAAGATAATATTTAATCAAATTGAATTTAAAAATTTTAGATTTTAAACAGGTTTTTTTGATTATATTTACCAATCTATTGTCCAGCTTTCTTTTTTATTCTGTCGTTTAACAGGGATAAGACTATCCGGTTGTAAGACTTCGAACATATTGCTCAGATCATAGACACTCTGAAGTCTTAATTTACTAATTAATATATATAAACAACAATAGTACACATTGACTTCAAAGTACGATTCTGGATCTCTTATTTTTGAAAAGAGTTATTAGGTTCTAGTCTTTTGCTAGATCTTCGAACTCGTTTACATTGTTAAACAATATTTTTAAGATTATCTGTAGCGAGTTGCGTGAGACGCGCGTAATAAAATAGAGAAGTAGAATTTTGATACCGCGGAAAGTCATTAACACAAAAATTTCATCTAAAGAAAACTGAATGCGTCAGTTCTATTTCGCACGCGAATATTCATACCGCGAATCTCTGTACAAGACGGTGTATACAGTACAAATCTTGCACCTATGGCGGAGGCTCGGCTTAATCACGAACAGAATTAGCTCGATAATTTAAAAACCGTAACAGTTAGAATAGTGCTCTCACGGACTTTTTTGGAGAAGATTTCATGCTCTACAAAAAAGTCTTAAAAGTTTTTTGATATCTTCTGTCATTAAGCCTACGTCTGCAAAGAAAGAGGCAATTATTTTTGCGATATTTTCTCTTTTTTGCGAATCCAGCTTTAATTGTAAAAGATATTAAGAAAACTTGTAAGACCTTTTTTGTAGAGCATGAAATTTTCTACAAAATGTCTGGGAGAGCACTATTCTTGTTGTTATGGTTTTCAAGTTCTCAAGCCTACTTTTTTCGTGACTGAGCCAAGCACCAACCATAGGTGCATGATTTGTACAGTAGGTATACGCAAACACGTACACAGTACAAGTTCCTTCTAGTTCAATTTTGGACGCAAAACTACTACGTGAAACTAACTTAATTTGAACAATGCTATCATCTTGTCATTATTACGATCTATTTACTAAAGAAGAAATATATATCTACATATTTTATCCTAATCAAAAAGTATAAGAGATGGACAAAAGACACAGAATATCAAAGGAGCTGGCAGATTATCTGACATTCGCCTAGTCGTTACGCGATGCTACAGATGACTAAAAACCCAGATTGTAAAAAATAGCAATATGTACGGACAAGGACACTCTGCGTCATGTGCTTCTATGCAGTGTTGCGGCAACGACATTGTACGTAAAAGCCAGGAGAAGTCTCAGAAATCATTAATTTGTTCTAATTACCATAGAATACAAACTATCGATATTTTCATTATTCATTTAGTATGAGCATCTTGTCAATAAGAATTTGTTGTTTCGGATATCATTTTACCAAATTTTGCTTATGCATCTCGGAACTCCTGTAGCTTGGGGCTTGGAGGCCCTGTGTTGTTGTTACGGCTGATACGGCAATTACTACGCCGCTGGTACTGTAGGCAAGCAAAAAACTAATTCCCAACCACAAAGTTTTTGAAATATCAACAATGATGCAATGGCTCTCTTAATAATCCATTCATTTTGATTTGTGAGAAATACTTGAATAGGAGTAAACGACAGATCAATGGACGATGCACGTGAATTCACAATAATAATTTATTGAAATAGAAAAGTAATTCACAACCTACGTTATATATTTGTATGTACAAATATATAAGAAGTTTACTGCAGCAGTTTTCTTCCAATCAATATTTGTTGTAATAGAATTAGTAGACTTAAAACCTCACACCCATCAAATCAAAGAAAGTTAAAATAGGTGGTAGATTTATTTTCTAATCTTGAAAAAATAAACTGCCTAGTTGTATGTGTGCAAGTAGAAACAATAGATGCTGTAAAATAGAAAGCAAAGAAGGTAAAGACGCTGAATCTTCGAGGAGGATAAACAAATCTAGGATCACACATTTTCTCATAATGTAACTTGCGGTTTACTGAACTGTGAACTAATTTCTATCAGACCACAAAAACGAATAAATGTATTAAAACAGAATGTTTGATCTTGATGCACAATATTATAGCTAAACAATTTTAAATTAAGTGCTTCTGGAGTGTTTATATACAAGTCGCACAAAGGTTTCATCGGACAGGTTTTCTATAGTGCCACAAAACTAAGTACATTTTTTATTTATAAAATTTTGATATTCATGACAATGTAATGAATAAATAAATAAATAAAATTAAACTAATTAATAGCTGCCGGTCCGCTATTAGTTAGAAAAGTTACATAGAACACATTGAATTTGTGGGACATTCTATCAGTAACATATTACTTTCAGAAATTTTAAAATACAGAACTGAATGCGTTGATATGAGTTGATTTATAACGATTTTCTTGCTTTGTTAGTAATGATATACAGGGTGCCCACCTAGTACGCGGAAGTCCAATATCTTGGATGATAAGAGAGATAATTGAAACTTTTTTTATTTCACATGTCTGGTTTTCTCAAAATTTACAAACATAAAATAACGCCGATTATACAGGGTGTTCCATTTCCTCCGCACAGACAGCAACTTTGTTTTTTTTTAATACAAACCTATATTTTTTATAATTTATTTTGAATCTACATCAAAAATAAAAGGGACTTTGTGTATGGTATTCATATGAAAAAACTGACGGTCTTTGAGATATTTGGCTTACTATGTTTTTCTAGTAAATTTTTGTCAATTACAATATCGCAAAGTTTACGGTTACGCTAATTAGCAGAAAAGCTATTTTTAGACCAAATGCAATAATGGTTCTTCAAAACACCGTGTCAGAAACTGACCTACAGTATAAGGCGTGCCCAGAAAATGTTGTCAAATTTGACGAAGCAAAATATGAAAAATCTCTGTTAATTCAAATGGAACAGCCTGTATATTATTGATCAGTAAAACGTAGTATCAGTAATCTACTACTACGAGTTCGTATACAGATTAGCCGGGCAGTTATCTAGGAATAGGTAGCGATCCAATGAGTACGAGTGAATAGAGCGTACATATGTATGTGTTAATATTAAACAGGCGAGTGTGGCGATCCCTTGAGCGCGTGACTAGCAACAACGCAAGTGATCGTTCTATCGTCGCGCTCGTCTGTTTAATATTCACACATATGTACGCTCTATTCACTCGTACTCATTGGATAGTTTCCTATTCCTAGATAATTGCCCGGTCAATCTGTATATACAGACTTGGAAGTGTCAAGATACGCTGTTGACGGAAAACTTGTTGACAAGGTGTATTATATGGGAGATTATGGATTAAGCGTATAATTCGCTTCTGTAATACAAATAGATTTTTTTAATGAACAGAAGAACTCCAAAATATGATTGCGTAGCGCAAACGTAATTCGACATGAGCAAGGTAAAAAGATCTCAAGGAAGATACTGTGCCACATATTTTCATTTTTAGTTCATTTGTGAGACGTGAATCCAAACTGCGACGTACATAGAATGTTGTTTCATCCAGTGTTCCAGGTTTTTCAATCTCTTATTTAGGTATATGCTCTTCATAAATCTTGCTAAATGCAGGTAGCAGGGATATTGAACGATAATTATCTATTACATTTGTTCTCCTTTATTTAAGCAAGGCACTATTTTACCAATCTTTAATGTATTAGGAAAGTGATCATCACTAATTGCAAGATTCACTACATAAGCTAGGGGCTCAACCAAATAATCTCTAACAACTTTCACAAGAAAACATGGAACTTCGATCATCACATCACGAACATCGATGCCTAATGATCAGAAACTGATCACTGATAATTTCCAGTAATTCTAGTTTGTCTGTCGGATTTAAAAATAATGTATTAGATATAGGACGAATATTTAAGCTATCTGTCACGTTCTGCGAGAGTGATCAAGACCAATATTTTGAAAATGTTCATTAAATAAACTGGCAAGAGCACAAGGATCAGTTAGTTTTCCGGATTCATTTGTAATACTAGTGCTATTTATTGGTCTACCTTTAATTTCTTGATTAATAATTTGCCACGACGCCGACGTCTTGCATTTATTATAGGCGATGACAGAAGCAAATTGTCATAATACTCTCGATTCGCCTGAGCTACCATACGAGCATAGTTATTCTTATTTAATTTGTAGATTTCAAAGAAAGCTGAGTCTCGGGAATGCTTGTACATAATATAAAGATCTTTGAGCTTAGTAGCGTACTCTCACAATTGTGATTTATACCAGGGAACATTATAGTCGGATTTCACCCGTAGTTAATGCCCGGTTATTCAGTGTCGGTTTAAACCATTTAGCTAGTACATATACTAAGAAGACGCTATAAAGCATATTTGCTGTATGTTCAAAACGGCAGCATTGGGCGGGGCTAAGTGTAGCACCAATATGGCTGCCTCACCAGGTCCGGAATACTGAAAATTATAAGTATAATTTCCACTTAACAGATGTATTTATTTAAAATTAATTATGTCATCCCACACCTGTTACGCCTAAGGCCCATAAATGTCATAATTTGACAATATAAACACTCAATATGTAATAGTTTATTTATGTATAATACCTGTTTCATACACTGAAGTGTTATTCTAGATGAATTCTTCTTGTCAACGCTGTTTCTACTGTTACAACTACGTAGGGCACAAGAAACCATAATGCATTACTATAATATTTTACTTATCTTACTTTATAGCTGTAGTAAACAATTAATGCAAACATACACTATAATCTGTGTTTGACGTAAGTGTAGTACCAATATGGCCGACCTGTGTCCGTTTTAACCACGGGATGCCGTCTCCCTACCTATTCTTTCTCAATGATTTAAACCCAATGTTTGGTGTAAGTTCAAGTTCAGAATTTAAAGTGTATTACAGTGACAGATGTACTCTGAACCAAATTAGAAATTGGTTTAAGTTTAAGGCGCACTACCTACAGAGGGGGGTCCTGGGTGGCTATGGAAATAGACTGGCGTGTTACATCCACCTATCAGGGTCCAGAAAATTGCGAACATTTACGGAGGAATGTACAGCACCCTCATCGTATTGAAAAGCATATTGTTGCGAATTGCTAGCGACATGTCTCCTGTTTTTTAACGCCCTCTAGCGGTGACAGAAATAAAGACAATATTAAACAATTTGAATCACTAGCAGTAGGTTTAGCCAAGCATTCCACGCACTGTTCTTTTAAAAAATCATAAAATTACGTATTTAAATTTCTTGATCGTCCTCTAGCGGTGACGGACAAGATAATACTAAACAGCTTCAATAACTACACTTAGGTCAATCAAAATCCTTTCTAATAAGACCAAATTTGCTAAATTCCGTTCACGGGAAGCAGAATAATTTAAGTTTATAGAAGACATTTTTACCATCCACACGTTTTTGAAGATATTTTCGGATTGGTAAATGATAGCAATACCCGGTTTTCGCTGATTTGTTGGTAGTTTAGCCTACTTTTTTAATTTGTTGTCAAAAATGTATGTTTCCATTCAATATTTTCGCGTGAAAAACAAAATTCCCGAAAAAATTTTAACAGCGCCCTCTAGCATGCACGTCACTTATTAGATTGGTTCCAGTTCCAATTTGTAAGCATTGGATTGGAGGAGTAATGCTGTTTTCAACGAGACTAAGTTTGCGAAATTCGGTTCAAGAGAACCGAAGTTATAAGCATTCCTTCAATACAAAGTTTCTCCTCCTCCCCTCCCCTTATTTGATAAAATACAAAAAAGTTGCCCGATGGAAATTTTCAGTAGATTCCGATTTTCATATTTATGACAGACCTTAAATTGGTAAATTTTGCGTAAAATAATAATTTTGGGTGATCGGTTACGCCATCTAGCGGTCAGCCTACGCCTTTCTAAATAATTTCCAGATGTTTCTCGAGGTCACTTTAGTCAGTAATATTTTTTCCCAAAGCTGTACTGTAAACCGTTCCTTAGATATGGCCGAGCGACATTCTTAGTTGGTCACCCGGTGCACAGGGTGTAAGGAGTTTGACTGCCAAAATTTTCCCAGCATATAGAGCAAGTAAATAAGATTATAAAAGTTTATTATGAAGTAGGCGTTAAAATAAATAGAATTCCAGAAAAACAAAATCAAAGTTCCGATTTTTAAATCGCGCTATCTTAGGCAGTTATGTCTTTTAAAGTGTGAAGTTCACAATGGACTCATCACATAAATACGAAGAACAAATTATTATAGAAGTTTGTTCTACAATCTAAGGTAAGGTTAAAAAAATAGAAATCGAAGTACATGTATATGTCTATAGCTTTGGCAACGCTGAAACATGACCTACCATAACTTTATACAAACAGATGTGTTTCACAGCAGCTGAAAGCTGCGGCATCGATAAGAAAATTGCAGACGTTGCACTTTTAAAGAATAAAGTGCCTCATACAATTGAGTCATATGATTTCTGTCGTTTACTTCGTTTCAGTATAAATACAAATGCTCTAAGTTACATCACACGATATTTTAGTGAATTATTTGACAAAATACTTTGAAACACTAGTACTGTGTAAAGTGTTGGTGTTAACACGATGGAACGCTATACTACACGGTAATATCACGACATACTGTTAATTATTGTAATCGCGGCAAGTCCTCTGTCTACGGACATTCAACTTTTCTAAGCGCGGCGTTCCCAACTTCTGGTAACTAAGTATTTACTTATCTTGGAAACCGTAGGTGACAGGCTAAAAATTTATCAAGATATTCTGTTCAGTTTTATTCAGTCTACACTACTTAATAATTATGGCACTCAAACCACTTACACCCTGTATATGAGAAACTACTGGCAGTAGTGTTTTGATAATTTCTAAACCGGAGTTTTCCAAAAACCTTGTTTTAGGTAAAACATTTTGTTTTTTGCAACTTCCTGGTATAGATCCTGATAGATACTAAAAGATCCAAACTTAAATTTGAATTTGTACGCGAAATGCTAATACAAAGTGGCGCAAAACAAACTCCATTATTTCAATGTGTGACTGGCAGGATTGATAGTATGATGGGAATTTAATATACCTGTCAGTGTAAACGTCATATCGTGCCGTTTCATTCGGCTAATAACAATGGAACAAGTGAACAACGTGCTGCACCAGTAAAACTATATTACGAAACACAATCTATCATACAAACACAACGACACTTTCGGAATAGGTTTCAAGTTCCAAGACGTGGACGGATTCGCACTAGTAAAACAATATTGAGTTGGATTAATAAATTTGCCAGAACCGGCAGCGTTTTGGACGAAAAACATGGTAGACCAAGGAGTGTACGCACCCAACAAAATGTAGATAGAGTAAGAGAAGCAGTCCGAGCAGCTCTACGTTTATCGGTACGAAGACAGGCGCTAGAGTTAGGACTTTCACGACGAAGTACCCAAAGAATTATGCGCGAGTTAAAATTGCATCCTTATAAACTACAAATAGTGCAAAAATTACATCCTCAGGACAGACAAGATAGAGTACTTTTTTGCAATACTATGCTGCACATGTTAAACGAAACATCCGATATTATTAATTTCCTAATGATGTCCGACGAAGCACATTTTCATTTGTCCGGGTATGCAAACAAACAGAACATGCGCTTTTGGCCAACAGATAATCCACGTGATTTACACGAGCAACCACTCCATTCTCCAAAAGTAACTGTTTGGTGTGGAGTAACAAGGTCTAGAATAATTGGACCATACTTTTTCGAAGAAGGAAATCGTACCGTTACTGTTACTGCTGAACGGTACGTTAACATGCTTCAGCATTTTGTGATTCCTGAGTTACAGAGGATTGGTGTTGACCCACGAAATGTTTATCTTCAACAGGATGGCGCGACGGCGCATACAGTGCGAATAAGTATGGCTGTAGTGAGGGAAACATTTGGCCATGTTATTTCACGATTTGGTCAAACTCCGTGGCCACGTTCGCCGGATTTAACAGTATCAGATTTTTTCTTGTGGGGGTATTTGAAGCAGCAGGTATTTCGCCATCGCTACGATACCCTTCACGAATTAAAAGAAGGCATTCAGAACGAAATACGCTCAATTAATCAAGAGCTTCTTAATAGAGTGTTCGAAAACTTTATAAATCGTTTAAGGCAATGTGCTGCCAACAACGGAAGCCATCTTACAGATGAGAGAAATGTTTAGTTATTTCCTTTCTAACTTGTTCATAAAATATATTTGTTTAAAATAGTGGATTTTGTTTTGCGCCGCCCTGTATAACGCCGATTTGTAATAGTTTGAGTTTCTTCGGAATATTTGCCAGATACAGTCTTCCATAAAAATGTACGTATTTTTCAAAATCCAAACGGTTCGGGCCACACATTATTAGGATTTGCATATACAAGACTTACAGCTTTTCAAGTTTATAAAAATGGTTAAATCAATTTCTACCCGCTGCGCGCTGCTTGGAAAATAGCGTCAAATTTCGTTATATCAAATTTTATTCAAATGAAAACTCCTTTTTCGCTTCACTAGTGCATTCTACGCTAAAATGTAAGGGGGATATCATTCTTTCATTCCTATATCTACAATTAATGGTTTTGGTAGAAATTGGAAGTTTGTATTCGCCCAAGAACTTGCATGGAGACTATTCTTTAACTACTCTAGTTTAATATTACTATATTGATTTTATACTGTCACAAACAGATTAGTTTTACCCAATATAGCTAATATTTAGATAAAAATTTTCACTCTACAATAATATCTGACACTGCACTGTAATGTAACAGTTTGTTGTACCAATCGGCCTTGTTAGTTAAACAATAAAATTACTGATTGTAATAAATAAATTACAAGACATTCCTGAAATACCTATCAAATGTATTTTAAAGTGAAAAAGTTGAAAAACGCCTTCAAATGAGTCATAAAATTATTCGAGTAATTAATCTCTCTGGAAGCTACCAAAATTCATTATTGCTACATACCTTTAGCAGATTTTAGTAACACATTTCAAAAATACTTTTTTAAGCAGGACATGGTGCATATTTATGAATGCATAGCGTTGCCGTATGTGGCGCTGGTCAGTAACAAGTTACAACTGATTTTATCGAACATGATCATAAACATTCAAAGAGACTGCTATATACCATAAATCGCTTACCAACATGATTTTGTCTTAATGAAACACTGAAGAAATTTCTCCACGTGATACAAGTAAGTAGTCAAGCTGTCCAGGGAAAAGATTAAAATGACGAACAAAGCACATAACTACATATGATTGTTAGCCTGTCTACTCCCATTACTTACCCCAAAATAAAATTTAGCTTTAAGATAAAAATAAACGCCCAACACACGTTAAGTCTTTATTAAAATCTGATCAAATTTTCGCCTAGTATGTCGGCTTCTTCGAAGCATCTTGATAAGGAACACATTTTCAACAGAAACAATCGTTAAATGCATTTGAATCATCATATAGAATTTATGGTTACTAGACTGAATAAATTTAGGAGCAAATATCTTCAAATTATACATGAAATATAGTCTATAAATTAAAGCAGCGAATCAAAATGAGCATTAAGGAATTTACATGTGTTGATAAACAGGAATAATTTAAAAACTAACATTAGCATTCATAGTAATTGTAGTAGTAATTATAATTATAATGAGACGAATCATAACTACACTCGGCAAAGAGGAGTACGTTTTACTGCAGTGCGGAGAACAACGGGGATCAAGGCGAGCGTTCGGTAACGTTTACGTTCTCGCATTATTTATGTTCATAACTTTCATGAGTGAGCACAGGCGATGCGGAAGCAAATGTTTATACATAAAATAATGATATGAGATGGCATAACGTTTCTTATCGATGTCCGACATGCTAATGTATCATCCGAATACTTGCTCCCGAAGGAGACAAATGCTTCTTCGTTTAATAAGGTGCATGGTAGATTACATAGAATAAAACAAACACCTATATCAAATGTTAATTATTCGCTGTATCGTTTGTCACTGATTGCAGAACAGTGTTTTATACTTTTTAGATAGCGTTAACACTTCCTGCTGTTGGTGCACGTCAAATAGTTGTCGCGACTTACACATTGAATTCTATCGTCTTCGTATTCTGAATCCGGCATACTTACTATATATTACGTTTTCTAGTTCCTTCCAAATACGCCATTTCCGAAACGTACTTAACTGCGACATTTTCTCAGTATATGTGTACTAACCAGTGGAATAATACTGAACAAGTGTGCTTTGATACAAACACTCGAGTTTCCGTCCCGAGTTTTACGTTGCTCACCATTGGAAATTGTCCCGCTTTACCGAATCTAATTATGACAGTTGTTCGCAACAAGACTTCTGCAACAAAGCAATTATGCAACTACTGACGACACAAGTCAGTGTAGTGTCTCCATAAGCATCTAAGTAAATGTACATGGACATGAAAGGAAAAAATTGTGAATATAGTCCCCACAACGGAAATATGTATGCTTCGGTGCCTGTTGAGCACTCAGTCTATTTAAAAGACAACTAGGAAAATCTTGACCGATCTTGTACAAAATTTGTTATCCATATCACAAATGAACGATACATGGAGCTTTGAAAATGATTTCCATGTTGTTTGGTCAACAGAGCGATTATATAAAGTTTCCTTGTCCTGTTCGTGAATAGAACAGCTGTGACAACAAACAACACTATGTCAAGAAAGTATTCTAAGTATGTGTGTACTCGTAACAAGTGTTCTTTGATACGGATTCTCGACTTGTCGTGCCACGCCGTTCACCTCTATACATTGCTTTCCGGACTGCACTGAAACTTGCCCCTCTTTGTCGACTCTAATCATAACCTTAATTTTGCCAATGTTACTAATTGGTTTTGTAGAAACATAGTGCATTTGTTTTACTATTTTTATTATTGGACTTAAGTCAATACTTTATTGTATATAGACTAAGAAATAAATCATTGTAATATTCACGACATATATGCATTACTGTAAGCAGTTATACCGCGACAGGACTAAATCTCCTTACCCCTCGTATACGTTTGCGTAGAGCAAGATGAAATCTGGTAGAGCATCAACTATTCCACCAAGCGACTTCTAACCTCTCTCGCTTTAGTATCGTTTAACTGAATGGAGTTATTTTTATTATTTCTGTAAAATTATCTACGAAATATGAACATGTGAAAAATACAATGCACAAAATTACATAATTTGCATACTTATAATGTTTTATATTATTTTAAAGAAACTGTATTGCAATTAGGTAAGTATTTAAATTATTTGTATTGCTCTACAGTAGTGTTTGTTATAGAAGTATAGTGTTGTTTTTCATAGTACATAATCTTGCATACCACGAATACCAATACTCATTACGTAAAAGGTCGCAGCTAATTTGAATTAGTTATACAAAATATTAACCTTGACTGTCTACGGAGATAATTTTTTTAGAAAGTCGCTTATAAACCCACAAGAGAATCGCAAAACCTGTTGAATGGTGGTAATACGTAATACAAAGGAAATAGTTGAAACATGAATGTTGTTGCGAAACTAGTATTCTAATTAATGCTTATATAGTTAGAATACGTGGACTTGGCTAATGAATTATCAATTTAACATATGTTGCAAATTTACTAAGGTGTTACTATATTTAATCGAAAATTAAACGGTAAATAAATTGAGACAGCATATTAATAAACAAAATAGATTAGTCACCAATACTACTTTTTTATATAGTTTTATAAAATAAAAATTTAACACTAATGACGCTACAAATGCAAATTAATTTATTTTGAAGGATAACAGAGCATTGCTACTTCCTTGCAAAGTATATCAATACGCAGGTACCAGAACAATCAATAATTACTTTGTTAAATATAGATAATTGTTTAAAAAGTGACAAGAATAATCTATGTTTGAAACTAACTACTAACTACTTGTGTTTCCTTTAGAGGGTAGTACGAAGCAAAATATATAGCGGAGTTCAAGCGACTGTACCCCACAGAAAAATATTCTACTTAGGATAATTTGCCCGAACAACCACCCGGCAATTATGCATTTTATGCACTTCCGATCCGTAAAACATGTGTCACGACAACTCGATATCAACTAGTCGATGCTATATCCCTACTTTTAACACCGAATACATACATATATGGGTGATACAAAAAGTTGCGCGTCTCATGGTTGATGATATATTTATCGTTGCAACACTCAGCATATGCATGCATCTGTGTGGTTCAATGGCTCGAGTCCCACTACATCTTTTGCTTCGTACTTTTCTCTCGAACAAGCAATATACCTCGACATTGGAAAGTAGAAACCCGCTAAAAAGAAGGAAACAACTTTATAATGTCAATTACTAATGCTGAAAAAGCATTAGCAAGATATCCACACTTACACTTCGCATTACCAATACCTATGATCCACATACAGGGTTGAGTATAATTCTGGAATAGAGTTTATAATTCATTACTACGGCATATGCGCAACTTTTTTTTATATACTTGATTGTACAGTTGTTTACTGTCAAACCTGTATTTCCTATAGCCGTCTACTTCATTATTCAAATGTCACCAATTAGGCGAATGAGCGCCCTCAAGCTTCAACACCCTCACCAAATCTTGCATTCGCATCTCTTTCGAATATTTTTTAAACGCAGACGCTTACAAACTGCCAGATTATATCATAGAATAATTAACAACAAACAACCGATGTATTTATATGACCGTATTACTTTCCACACTAATGTGCATCATTTAAATTTAAGGTTTTCTGAAGGTAAGCACTATCACGCCGCCCATTCATAGAACTGCATTATATGAGCGTGGGGTTTCTTATGATGTTGCCAGAACGTTTAACTCAGTACCGTAAACATTAAGCGTAGTTTTCTTGGTGGTTTTGCAGAACAATATCGTGCATATCTCTTGAAGGAGCAGAATATGTAACTGATTATTTTTAATGGTGTTGTACCCATTTCTTTTTTGTATGCAATCTGCTGCTTTTTATATATCCAGAACAGGAAACTTATAAGTCAAAGAGCTATTTGCATATTAGAATGCTACACATTGCAATAAAATTAATTAAGAATAGGCATTTGTTGTTTTTTCCTTTGTTCTGTATGTGAATTTCAGGGTGATGGTGGAAGATCAGGTGTTACTGGCTAACCTTGAACCAGCTCTCTGTGATTTTCAGTTATAGTTGTAAATATTGTAGCACTATTATTATTATTATTATTATTATTATTGCGACGATTTCTATTTTCTTTGTTCTTTTTTTTTTTGGATTGCTCAAAATAAGAACTGAAATAAATACTTTATTATTATACAATCTTTGTTAAGGAATCGGCTAAGTTATGATCATTTTCCGAATGCAGAACCGTCTCAAATCAATGTGCTTACCATAGATCTCTCTTATGTCATTCTAGTCACTAATTTTATAGTGCTTTGATTGTCTATTTTGATTGGTTTCAGTTGCAAGCTTCTCATAAAAAATAAATTCATCAGCTTTCTATTAGAGCAATAAGTTTTTCTTCAGCTATGTTCAGAGCTGTACTTCTTTGATTTCGGCTTTTTTTTAATTGCCCCACTTCCCAATAAAACTAAGTAACCTGTAAATAATTTTCTATCTATTTGATGCCCACTCTGTATTGGAAAACGCTAAACAGGGATTGTTACTCTTCCGGCCTTCCATCTATAATGTTTTGTCCCATTTAAATATTTTAGAACGTATTTGTTGCTCCCTCAGTATTGTTTCTTAGGATCGCCACTGCAAATGCTAAATCTGGTTTAGTAGACGTTGCGATATAAAGAATACACAATGTTTCAGGTCAAGATAACATTCACATAAATTTCTCCTTCGTTGATCATCGTTCTTGTCATATTTCAAACCTAATAGTAGTGGCGTCTTCAATATTATTCTAGAGTGTCACCCACCTCCAATAAATATTTAATCAATGTTAAGAACACGAAAGTAAATGATTTAGCTATAACTCGTCGGTCATACGCTTGACCAATATATAATATTTTCTGACAAGACCACAATTTTTATTAAAGCATTTCTCAATAGACAAAATTGACATGTTTGGTTACAAGAGAATATCCAGTGGTTAGTTTAAGTTCACACTCAGCAACAATTGACTTCTAGGGCAAGGTTTTTCGAAGAAAATTTTAATGCTGAAAGTTACCTTGACCTTTTGTTTTGTTTTTGTTTGCGTTGATGCCTACATTAATAATGATGTTTCCCGATAAAGAAGATCCGGATATTCCGCGCAAATGAATATGGTTCCACCGCGTTTTAGTGTTGATATAAAGAGAAACTTCTCTGGACTACTTTGAACTGGGGTTATTTAAAAGAATACATGAAACATGCATGGACTCTTCAACAGTACAAAAGCTCTAGAGAACTGTGTCAGGTTAAAAACGAGAAATTAGTAGCCTGTAGTTATAAAAAGATCCAGAGACAATTTTTGCCATTGCATTGATGCTTATTAACAAATGTGTGAAGATCAATTTCACTGCTTATTATTTGATGTTAGTAATGGTAACTTATTCAATGCCGGTGTGCTGAAAATAAAGCATTTTAATAAAAATGTACAAAAAAGCCAATCAATGTTGCGCCATTTGAGAGAAAAGTAAGGGGCGCTAGGAGGCACAGAATACGACAAAATAAGTTAATTAAATCAATTTACATGTGCCTACGTTTTGTTCATAAACGTCGCAGTAATTAATTACGAATTTTTTAGATTTTTTGATAACCCTGAATTATTGTACGAGATATTAAAGCATCATTAATACTTGAAAACAAAGAATTGTATTTACTTCTCACTGTAGATGAATGACTCCGCATATATGTATTTTTAATATATCAGTTGTTATTTTATACCCAATTAAAGACCAACACTGAAAAGCGGTTCATTCCACATATTTGTTAAGATTACGTGATGCAATGTCGATTGGCATGCAATGTTCCCAATATACCCAACGTTATGATGAGTTATTAAGTTAAGATGTTTCCTTTTCGCATTCACCAAGCAGAGAGGAAAATCATAGAAAACAACTGTTAGAAAGAGGGCACCATTCGGAAACAAACTCAGTACCGTGTAATGGGGATACTTTGACAAGCGGGGCAACATTGATCAAAAGTTCGTTTTATTTTCGTTTTGAAATATTGAAGAAAATATTCGCAAGCGGTGCATGATCTTGGTGGCGCTGGCATCTTACATGTTAAGATGCGGTAGTACGTATTGTGAGCTCTTCGAGAGACGACGTTTGTGCGCTATTTTTCCCTGTTTATTACAACAGTAATTTAATGGAAAAATATTGTTCTGGAAAACTTCTACACCAGAGAGGTGCGTATAACATATTACTTGTTTGTAGGCATACCGTTTCATTAGGTATATATTTGTGTGTAGTAGTAACGTTTTAGAATTAAAAATTTTGTAGAACCTGATTTTCAAGGGCACTTTTAATGTTATGGGGCAATTTTGATCACCTTGTAGGGCAACATTGATCACTTGATCAATGTTGCCCCAATTAATTTTTGGATTTGTAGAAGTAAATGCTAATCACTATTCTACCTTTTTTAGAAGATGCCACGTCATCATAAACGTTCATTAGGAAGCCGTCCCTACAAAAATTATACTCCTGAACAATTAGAGGAAGCTATACAGAGTATTTTAGATGACAGAATGAATATTAGAGAGGCCGCTAGGAACTACAAAATACCTTTTGGCACATTATATAATAAATACAAAGGCCTACATGGTAAATTGCCTGGCCGCTCTACGATTTTTACTCGTGATGAGGAAGTCTCAATATTAGAAAGTGCGGCCAAATGTTCTGACTGGGGCTTTCCTCTCAATATTTTAGACATCAGGATGTTTGCAAAGTATTATTTAGATCGTCGAGGCAAAAACATCGCAATTTTCACGAACAATTTGCCAGGAGTAGACTCGGTCTACAGCTTTCTTCGGAGGCATAACGCAACGTTTGGTCAAAGGATAGCAACCAATATAAAAAAATGTCGGGCATCCGTATCAAGAGAGACCATAGGCAAATTCTTCGATAATTTAGAACGGTCACTGGAAGGTTTACCAAACACTAATATATTCAATTATGATGAATCGAACATCAGCGATGATCCGGGCAAGATGCGGGGAATTTATAGGAGGGGTGTGAAGTACCCTGAAAAAATAATGAACCATTCTAAGAGTGCAACTGCAACTATGGTTTGCGGGTCGGCTGATGGCACCTTATTACCTCCCTACGTAATTTATAAAAGCCTACATCTGTACGACACCTGGAAGGAGAGGGGTCCGCAAGGAGTTCCATGCTGCAATAAGCCTTGCTGCAATCAAGGTTCCCGATTTAATAGAACAGCTAGTGGGCGGCTTGATGGGGTTACTTTCCGTGATTGGTTCATTACTTGATTTCTACCCCATGCAAATCGCTTACCAGGGAAGAAGGCTCTAATAGGCGATAATCTTTCTACACATATGGACAATGATGTCTTAAATATGTGCGCTGAAAACAATATTCGGTTCATTTGTTTAGTGCCAAATTCTACCCATCTGTGCCAGCCGCTTGATGTGGGATTTTTCCGCGCCATGAAACAGTCCTGGCGGTCAGTATTAACTGAGTGGAAAAGTCAAAATCCTCGGTTCGGCACAGTCCCCAAATCCAGTTTTCCTGCACTTTTAAAGAAATGTTTAGAAAGAATGGATGCAGTTCCTTCAGAAATTCGAAGTGAAGCAGCCGATGCGACAAGCGCAATTAAACGCAACTTAATAAGCGGTTTTCAAGCAGCAGGAATTTTCCCAGTAGATCGTTCTCAAGTTTTTAAACGATTTCCTCAGGATGATGAAACAGAAAATGCACGTGAAGACGCAGAAAATGTTTTAGTCAAACTGTTAAAAGAAAAACGATTTGGGGATACAACTTCAGAAAAGCCAACAAGAAAAAAAAGGCTCGATGGACATAGCGTCGCGACCTCCTCCGTTCCTCAATCTTCGTTCTTAGGATCATTAGCGAATGGTTCTGTTTCTCTGTCGAGTACTGGCTCAGTAGGAAATTCCGAGTCATCTGGAAGAATACCGGAGGGAGAACGTGAAATATGTGTTCAAGTGGAGCAGTACATTTTAGCTAAGTTTTATTCAAAGAAGGGAAAAAACCCCTATAAATATGTGTGTAGAGTCATAGAGGTCGATCCTGAAATAGTAGTAATGGGAATGAAATCGATTTATTAAAGTAAAAATCAATTCAAATGTATTGATGACATCAGTAAAATAAATCAAGAAGATATCCTGCAACTTTTGCCGAATCCTGCTGTTGAACGTGACTCAAACGACAAGAATTTATATATTTTTTAGAGTGAAATCGATATACTTGAAGTTTAGGTGTTGTAAATTAGTTTTAAAGTTTCTCCCAAAGTGTTAATTTGTAATTTTAGAGTTATTGTTAAGTTTTCTAGATTTTAGGCAGGTTGTTTTTTATTTCAAGTAAAATATTCCTAAGGAAAATATTGCTTTGGTCGTTTTTTATGGCTAAATCGGCGAATTAAAATATTACGAAGGTCCCACTTGGGATCGTTTATATTTTTAATAACATTCTCAACCTTTTACGTGGGGATACTTTAGTATTTCACTTAAAAACAAAGGATGATCAAAGTATCCCCACAAACCGTTTAACTTTGATCGGGTACTTTAATTTTTTTTTAACCAAAAGTAACTGTTCGAACGGAATCATATCTTCAGGATCGGTAGATGAGGATATTCCGATAATAGCATATTTTTTACAAAATATTTACTTTAAAAGATAAAATGTTATTCAACACTGTACGGAAAAATTGATCAA
The DNA here is from genome assembly GCA_023690525.1 of Holotrichia oblita. Classification (NCBI taxonomy): domain Eukaryota; kingdom Metazoa; phylum Arthropoda; class Insecta; order Coleoptera; family Scarabaeidae; genus Holotrichia; species Holotrichia oblita. The sequence continues at coordinate 158,804 of CM043022.1, forward strand.
AGTATCCCCATTCCACGGTATCCCGGATTAGGGATCGCCATTACGCTATTGGCCCAGAATGCATAGCATAGTCTTATACATAAAATGAAAGTTTGATTCATTCATCAGTAAGTCTTTGAGCAGATGCTTGCCGGATATGTACTAAATACTTATATACGGAAGTTTAGAAACCAATAATCACAGCAGCGGTGTGACATAGTCAGACACAACTAGGCGAAAAAAGTTGACAAAAAGAATTAAACCCTTGTTTTTTTCCTTTTATATATGAGTAAGATTATTATTATTCAAAAAATCTTGCAATAACTAAATAAAAAAAATTAAAACTCTTATAAATGATCCCTGGTTCTATTTAAAAATATTAGTTGTCACTCACAGTGGGTTACAAAGTGAGTTATGCAATTTTGCTGATATAGTATCACTTTATAATCAGCAGCAGATATGTTTCATGATTTTACTTAACTTACTACTAATAAAAAAAATAAAATTTCCCGTTATGTTTGGTTCTCACTGTATGATAGTTTTATATTTAAAAGCATGGAATGAAGTATTTGCTTAAAAGCATGTTCTTGTTTACAGAAAAGTGTAAATAACACGAACTGTCATATATCCAAACTTAAAGAAAGAAATTTTTATATTCGATACGAAACTGTTATAATATACTTATAGGTATGTACTTTTCTGATAAACTAGGAACCGTGTTGAACTAAAGATATATATATTCCCGTATATAAAGTATCTTTTCGTTTATGTGAAAACTCTCAAAGCTTGGAAGCGTTTACTCACTATGTAAGGATTTCTCACAATGCAGTATGTAGGTACTCAGAGATATGCGTTTTACAATCGATAGTTACCCGGAATGTAAGAATCTATTGAATACATATTATTTGAAAGAAATTACCGAAACTATACTTTAAAACATTTTAAACACAAGCTTTACGAATTAGGATTTATATAGGTGTATACATACGTATGTAATTTTTAAATTAATTAAAATGCTTACTTGATGGGGGGTATACCCATCACAATATACCTAATATGTTTCTAAATATTATTTAAAACAAACTTAGTGCATATACCTAATAGGTAATTTTAGGTACATTTGAAAATTTCAATGCTACAGTAGAAAATAAACTCGATAAAAATAGTTGTATAATAAAGTATAGCACTATTTTGTTTTTCCCAACTAATTATACTTGTAGAGGTTAGGTCGATTCATTAAAACATCAGACAGCAATTAATTTTAATAATAGTTCATGCGGATAAACTTGTTTATTTCGCTTCTAACAGATAAAAATGAAATCTTAGTTATCCTCATAGCAAATTAATTGGTGATACAGAATGCTATCAATACATGTACAGAAGAGTAACCCGTCGACTATTCGACATTCTTACCTGAATATTTGCTCTTTTCACATCTATGTATAGCCAGTTATCTGTTG